>JAOUZG010047704.1:3459043-3478864 GCA_026289955.1 Argiope argentata | reverse complement strand
AGTATATAAGTGTATACCATCATAGTATACAGTATATAAGTGTATACTATCTATACAGTATATAAGTGTATACTATCTATACAGTATATAAGTGTATACTATCATAGTATACAGTAAGTATACAGTAAGTGTATACTATCATAGTATACAGTAAGTATACAGTAAGTGTATACTATATGCTCTACCTTAGCGTATACGATTAAGTATATACTTTAATCATATACACTAAGGTAGAGCATAATCAATTTTACCTGAAATTTCTTTTCCCCCCATTTTTGAAACGTAATGATTTGAACAGGAATTCATTAATTCTAATTATCTATTCGGAACTATGAAAATATTTATTCTATTTGAACATAGGAAATGAAGGCTTTTGATTAATTTTAATGTCATTAATTCTGAGTCACGAATTATAAAAAACCACATCAAGAGAAAGACAGCAGTCAAATAGGACAGGAGACCGTTTCAAAAAATATATGCCTAAAATCAGTCTATTGTGTACGTAAGATTAATGTACAGAAAATTATAACTCTCTTCTCTTCAGAAGAGTGTGAATAAATTATATTTTCTTAAAAAAATTAGTTAAGTTCTTATTAAAATATGTGCAGTGTCCCCAGGATCTTCAAACTGTCAAATAAATTGCATAAAAAATTGGATTGCTGATTAGATTTATTTTTTGCAACTAATCATTCGACTCATAGACTAAATTAAACACAAGTGTAATCTATGATTCCTTTATTTATTTGAAACAAATTAACATAACTTAAACGAAATATTATAATCTTTCAACCAAAAAAATATAGGAATTTTACTAATCACGAAAATACAGTTATTAAGCTAAACAGTAACATCTCAAATTTGCGAAACTGACAGACGTCTGTAGTCTATTAGACGAATGTTTAGTTATTTTAGATTAAACAAGTAATATAAAGAAAAACAATTTTTAAAATCAATTCCTACTTTAGATATTAAGAAAAATTTAGGAAGCTAGGATTTTTTTTTATTTTAGTTACTTTTTATTAAATAATTACATTCGCTATTCTCGAGTTCCGCTTTACAACGGAAGGGGGGGTGCAGTAGCTTCTGAGAGTATGGACCCCTGAGTACCCGAATAACGATCATCTCTGACTCACTACCCGCAGGGGTACAATTTCCGACATGGAGAAATTTGTGACCAGTTTCGAACTTGCTGCACAAATGATGCAAATCCAACACCTTACCAACCAGGCTATCCTGACCTAACATCCACATTCATTATAAAGAACTACTATAAAGGCGAGAAAATTAATTAATTAATAAAAATTAATGAATTAATATTTGAAAAAAAAGTATTAACATCAAATGTCATCTACTACAAGTTTTAAAAAGTTTACTTGAATTTGACTGGATGAATAAAAAGTATTTTATTAATGATTGAAAATTTGAACAATATATATATATAGGAGCTAATAGTAGGAATTGAAAAAAAAAGTTCTTTTTTTAAAGTTAATTCTTCATTTCGACCGTTTATAAATTGATTCTCTTAAGATTTTTACTTAAATGTCACATTTATCATGGTGCGATAAATTATGTAAATTGTCTGACAAATCAAGTAAAGTTTCAATATAAAAAGTAACCTCGAGAAATTCATGCATTCTCTTAAAATAAATCATATTAATTTTGATTTATTTTGTTTATTGGTAGTAACTTTTCTTTTTTAATATTTTTGTAACATGGGTTACCGAATTTAATGAACAGTTCATTCATTTCTTTATGAAATATAACTGTTTCTCCTTTGTACATCGTTTCATCACGTGCCCTCATTCATTCATAATTATTCTAATAATAAAATATTTTGTTCATGCGACGTAAAGCACCATTTATACGTTATTCCCCCATTTCTAAAATTTAAAAAGTTTCTTCCTCGGTCATTATTGAAAAGGGAGATTTTTTTGAGAGTATGCGTGGTAACATGTTTTTCTTCCTTGCATTTCCAAATAAATGACGCATCTGGGAACAAAATATGGCTGGGGGGGGGACAATGTGAGGGTCAGATCAGGGTGATTTTAAGGAACGAATATGTCTAATAATTACATCATTCTCAAATTCCTATGTCTTCGACTTCTTCCCATTGCCTTTATTGTTACTCTGTTTGTTTCTTTGAAACCTAAATCATCTTGAAAGCGTAAAGCACTTGTATTAAGAAATAAAATTGAAATTTTTACCGAATATAGTTCAAAATTAAGAGAGGCAGAAATAGGGGGGGGGGGAGGAAGCTGCGATAACTTTCGATGTTTTTTTTATATAAACACTCGATTTTAAAATTTAGTTATTATTTAGTAGCCAATGCAAGATAGCAAGTCTATTAATTACTAGGCAAAGCAATTTATTTCTTTTTTTAAAGCAGAGTTCAGGCATTTTTAACATAATGTAAAGGAAGGGGATTGACCATCTAATAGGATTTCTAAACGAATGACCTGCTGAAAATTTCGCCAAGCACTAATCATAAACAATTTGTTACCAATTTTATATTAAAGCTGGATCGGTTATTTGATTGATAACCAATCACTCATCAGGATTTCCTATGTATGCCACTTCCTCATTACAAGTTCCTATTCATCGGAACCTGTTTGATCCTGTGGGCTCGCAGATTTCTGCTCAACGATTTGTTTGAAGTGACATTATTGAAAACCTCTCAAGACTCTTTGTATAACTTTCCCAGCTTATTTAAAGCTCAATATATAGCACCTTAAGAATGTCCAAGTTTTGCAGCAAATTTGTATTGCTAGTGGTTAGATTTTCCTATACGCAACTTTTCAACTTCTCAAGATTTATATTGTTCCCTACTGTTTCTCGGTTTGATTTCAAGGTTAAGTATGCCCCTTTAATACGTATGAAACAATTTTAACAGTCTAATCCCTAATTTTCACATTTAATAGTGCAAAGTCTAGTAAGTAACTCCGAGTTTATTTTATAATAACGCCTCGAAAGGGAAAAGTCACTCTACATGCATTTAACATCCGTTCCTAGAAATAGTGCTGAACGAGCACGAACTTTGATATGCAAGGAATCAAAAATTCCTGATTCTTTTAAGCCACGTAATTTGCCAAGGTCAAAAGTTCTATTCAGAACGTTATGCTTTTCCTATTAGACTTCATATTTTTGAATTAAATTTTGTGTTAAGGGGCATAAGTTTTTGAAACTGTTTCAAGATAATGGAACCATTTAAATTTTTTAATAATTTTTACAGTACTTACTATTTTGACACTAGTGCAAAGAATATAATTTTTCATTACTTTTATTTTCTTATTTAGAAAAAAAAATTTCTTTGAAAAAAATTTTGGAGGGGGTGTAAAAACAGTATTAATTATGATATTTTAAGAAATTAAACTAAATCATTAATTAGAAATAACAAATGACAGGCTATCACACTTACAATTTTTTAATAGCTTTTGCTTGTTTTTTAAGCCTTTGAGGCTTAAAAACAAGCGAGTCATATTACTGTAACGATGATTAATACATAAATTACTATGATGCCTGTTTACTTATACACAAACTTTTCATACTAATAGCAACTCGCTTTGAGTCAAAAGTAATTGTATTTAGTTTCTATAAATAGCGATTAAAATAGCCGCAATTTTATACCCCAGAAATAAAATTGCTGGAAAGTTATAAGGTTAATACGTAGGATATAATTGTATAATTAAGGTAAATAAACACCAATGCTTTTTGGGGGCATTAAAAACTTGCTTGGAGTTTCAAAAGAGGTCAGCGTTATGAAACTATGAATAATTAAAGTTTAAAATTCCTTTCCAGAGAAGTTCAAAGGGTGTGCTCTTGTTTTTGAAAATGTAGAGATTTTAATAATTATGTAGGATAAAATAATAGGATATTTGAAGTTTCTAATTGTGTTCAATATAGTTTTTAAATAAAAGAATGAAGTTACGCTGAAGTTACCATAAATGAAGTTACCATAAATAAAAAAGAAATTTAAATTCGATCAAGATTCTGATATTAAACATTTACAAATAGGAAAGACTTAAGCATATAAAATATGAAGCACGATACCTAATTTCAATTAAAATTCTTAAATTCATCCGGATTTTTTTATGAAACCTACAGGATTGAATTAATACAGATGGATTTGTTTAAAGTTTTGATAAAAAGCATATTTTTCATGAACTTTTCTGGAATATAATATGTTAATATAAAATTATAGCTATATTAATAAAATTTATAAAAATATGGAATTATTATTTTAAACTATTATGATAACTGAACCTAAGACTTGTACGATAGAATTTGAATCACACTCCTAGATTAAAACTTCAAGCATCAGAAGATAGATGAATAACCATACCATTCTATTTTCAGACAGAAAATATAGCTTTCAATCTATTTTTCTGTTCATAAATAACTCCTCAGATAAAAAGTTACTCAGAAATTATTTCAAATGCAAAATTATTTGTAGCATTAATGATGAAAAGACATAACAGAAAAAATTTTATGACTCAGCTCTGATTTGACAGAAGAGATAATGAATTAATTCAAGCTTTAAGAATATCATTATAACATGTAAAGCGTTAATATACCAGGAGAATGCTCCTTATTTCTTTTGAGAAAATTCGACATCATTTGATCACAAACATAAATTGGTTAGTATAGGAATTAAATTTGCCTGACAGTCATTGAATGCAAGATCTGGGAATTAAAAAAAATTGGAGTTACTCCTTCCGAAAGGCAGAGAATGTCGTATATTCTACTAAAATTCTTCTAAGAACTACATAATTCCTTCTTTAGCATTAATCGAAAAATAAATTCTTATTTGCGTAAACGCGAAGGTATTCATTATGTACAGAAATCCTTGAAGTACTTATCCGATTTTTAAAAAAGGAAATTCACTTGTGTGAAGAACAAAAGAAAAGCTTCTAACAGGTTTATTGATAGTACATTCTATAAATAATACAATCGTGTACAATCGTTTCAATTCAATCATTCAAATGCATAAATAGTTTTATATAATATGAAATGAAGAATGCATGATAAAGAAACCGTCTTTCGTTTATGATATGCAAAATAAATATAATAAATATAAATAATGATACTTAAAATTATTTTTAAAATATAAAAATGCATCTGATAATTCTGACTTGATTTTGTATAAAAATTCAGCATTTGCTACTTCATTATAAAATTAAGTTTAATCATATTGAAAAACTGATAGAATATTTTCTTTACAGAAGCAAAATAAGAAGAAGATTCTAGTTCTAAAATATTATTCACAGTAAAAGCTGGTACAATACCATTATAAACATCAACCATATCAAAACATTTATAAAAATCATGAAATAAAGATTTTTTTTATTTCTGATAACGGAACTCAATTTTTTCTTTGTTAGCAGAAAATATAAATTACTAATGAGTTTGTGCAACAAAGCAGAACAAAATATATTAGTTCCTTCTTTTAAATCTACCAACCCCACTTTAATTCGTTAAAAAAGTATTTTATCACAAAACCTTCGCAGTTGCATAAATTCCCAATTAGATATAAAGACATGAATCCTTATAATTTCATAAACGTCAAGAAAGTAATCTTCTGCTTTGTTGGAAAATAATAAATATTTTCACATTTCTACGCCAATGTAAACCAGTTAAATAACATAATGGTTTTGAAACAAATAATTTTTATGTTTGACAATCGGATTCTAAGAAAATATCTTGTTAACTTCATATGATGAAACTTTAAAATAAAATAAAAAAAGTGATGATTCGTAATGCTAGAATCATGATGAGAATCATAAAATACATTGATGTAAAAACATAAAGTGTTGTATATTTCATGGTATGATTATTTCTCAGACTTAGTTGTAACGAAATAACACTGTCAATAATAAGACTCAATGAACAAAACGTGTTTATTTTCGCTGATATCATTTTGTAAGATAACAGTAAAATATAGCATTGTCTGGCCTTACGTCTAAGTAATGAAACCTAAAGGATAATTTAGTAAGCATTGGATTATTAATAAAATAAAATACATAAAATATTTTTCCATAAAAATTTATTTGAGTGATTTGAGTGTTGAATAAAATTTCAAAAAAATATTATGAAAATATGTGTCATTCGCAATTTTTATATGCGTGTATATATCACACTATCCAAACGTTGAAATCTAACAAATACGTCATTAGATTCAATAATGTCACCTTAAAACTTCACAATATTATGCCTTGATTTTTCTTCCTTAAACGAATCCAAGAATTGAAAATACACCGAATATTAAATAAAAAGAGCTTTAAAAATTTAGAAATACGAGAGCAAAAGGTTTAAGAGGTTGTTTCAATATGTTTAGTTACAAAAAATTGATTATTTTTATTATGCTTTTTATAATGGCTCGATAAGTTTAAACTGTGACTTTCAGATGTTCTTAATAAAGCATACTAAAAACGACATTAGTCAAAACAAGCATCGTAATATATGGACTCAAAATATCATATTTGTAACCTTCATTTATAAAAAAAGAATTATTATTAAATTATGTTTATATTGCAAAACTCATTAAATTAAGTTAATAAAATCCAGTTCTTTACAATTGTTTCGCTTCTTTCAACAGCTTTTTTCATAAGCTTTGACTGTAATTTAGAAAAAAAATGCAACAAAGGAAATGAAATTATATAACCTTCTTTCGTATATCATGATGCAAAATATCATATATCTTCGAAGTATAATTAGTTATATTAAAAAGAGAATTTTGACATTGTGTTAGAATGTTGTCGGTAAAACATCCTCTTAATTGCGGCATTATTTTAAAGCAAAAGCGCAATTGTATTTCTTTGCCCTTTTAAATAGAATTCATTGCAGTAATGTGTATTCTTTAAGAGATTTTTATCCTTTCTTGTCGTGAAAACATTCAGCAAGTCAACTTCACTATCTCTTGAATGTTATTTCATTGCAAAAAAATGATATTAAAACAGCCAATATGTATTCATATTCTTTTCCATAAATAAACCTTAGCTATAATAATTAAAGAAAGCTAAGTGATATGATTGTTGAAGGAAATCAAATTAAAAGAAGAAAGTTAGAAGTTAAAATTCATAGCTGTGAAATTATTCTGAAAAAGTTACGCAGTTACTTTTCTTTTATAAATAAAATACTGTTTTTATGCTTAACAAACAAAAATTATAGTAAATAGTTCGGTTAGTTTTATTCTGTATTAACTGATGTACCCGGCATAGCTCGGAATTAAAAAATTCCGTGTTTAACAATTTTAAAAAGAAACTTATTTTCAATGTAATTTGAAAATATATATGTGTATGAAGTAATTTTATCCGGAAATTTGTAACTTGTATGCGAAATTGTAATTTATTATTTGAAATAATGGTATTTTGCGAGGTTTGTTTTGTTATCATTATTTGAATTATTTAATACGGATAAGAATGGGTTTAGTAAAATACATTATATACAATTATACAGATCATTTTCTTAAGAAAACAGACATTTTAAATTTTAATGCCTAATAATTAGTTCTTATGTAACGAGTAGCTTTCGGAGAATTTTTTATAAACTGTATTTTGACTTCTCAAAACTGTATATTGAAATAATATACAAACGATAGAATCAATGTATAATTTTCTAAGATTTTTTTAAGTAGATTTGCTAGAGGGAATAGCTTTCTAATACAAAGTTCCAAAATATTTAAATAAAATGATTATAGTAAGACATCTTTAGAACTCTGCTCGTACAAAGCATTAGAAACAAAAAAAAATAACATCACATAAATTTTTCGGTATTTTATTTTTAATAAGATTGTATTTCTTTGGTTAAGGTAGATCAATTTCACCTACTATCAAAATTTTTATTTTACATGCATAAAATTATATAACGAGTAATGAAAATTGTGCATAAATTATTCTCCTATAGTTGCAATGTAGAATATAATAACTTTAAAAAACGTTAAAATATTATTCATAAGTTAATAAAAACTCACCACCATTCCCAAAAGGATTTTAATGAATTATAACGATTTAAGATGATTAACTAACTCAGCAAAATAAATTATTACTGTAACCGAAAACTTCTTTACTCTATTTAGAGTGGTTTAGAGGTCATCCTTTAGAGGAAGAGAGTCTCCGACGGCTTTAGAAGTTTCATACCGCTTACGTTCGCTAATACAATTATCGCTATGTGCTCTAGATGAATATCTAACATACTTAATAAAAAATTAGTTTTTCTTAAAATATTATAATACTCAAAATTTTCTCATAATCTATAACATTTTTACAATTAAAATCAAGCCCCAGCAATGTTAGGTGTGACAGCTAGTAAAAAATAAACTATTCAATTAATTATTAGGAAACCTTTTTTTATATTTCGTAGAATTTGTGATCAAAATTTTCAGAATATCTATCCAGTATCTATTCGTAATAAAGGCATCAGCTAAACTGACTCCGAAACTTTCAAGCAAAGGATGAATATCTATCTGCCGGTGGAGTTTCGGATATATTGACTCACTGATGTTTGCCTTACCGATCTAACCTCAGCAGTTTCTCAACCAAACATATTTTTACTTTCTGTGAGTCTCCAAATCAAGATTCAACTTCTAGTTTGAATTTATTCAGAGTACAAACTACGTTTTTTTTGTATTTCCATTTTATTTATATAGCTACGTCATAGTATTTATAAGCAAATATTTAACAAACCTTATTTTATGGTTTGAATATCTATAGTATTCAAAAAAGTGGTATTTTAATCGTATATATTCCTATTTGAGTAGTTAAATGTAAATGCTTCATTTTTCCAAAACCGTCTGATGTCATTTCTGTATTTTGTCACTAACCAATCAAGCAGTGTTGTAAGTGACAATCCTTTTTGAAGGATTTCATACCACTATATTTCACATTACTTAAGCTCGATAACTCTAGGAACTTATTATACATATTTAAAAATGTATAAAAATGGAATGATGATGATGATGATAAGCCCATAATAACTGTAATGATGATAAATGAATAAATAGTGATGATAAATTGTAAAAAAAATCTATATTTTAATTATTTTTGATATTAAAAGATGCTGATATTGAATTGAAAGATAACTTATTTATTGTAAATATTTGTTATTTATTTTTGAATTAATAAAAGACTTTTGAATTAAATAAAGTCCTCGAATTCCTTGAGGACATTCTTACTCGAAATGTATTTAAAATAGTTTTCATTTTTATTGCAAATTCTATTTAGAATCTTCTGCATTCGTTGAACATGATTTTACTAATGTAATTGATTTCTTTTAGTTTTTTTAATCTTTTTTAGCAGTAATGACTATAAAAGCTCGAACAAAAATTTCATCTTATTAATATTTAATTCCAGCAAAGGTTTGTAGAAAAATAGTTTTCAGTTTTCTTATCTTTTATTTTTGATCTTTCTGGTATAATATTTGAATATTGAAAATTATATACCAAATTAGAAATATTCTAAATTTGTTTTCAGAGAAATATATGAAATGGGATGTGTGTTCATAACTTAATTAAATTAAAATAAAAAGTAGGGAATTAAATTTACTATTTATCTCTGAAACATAAAGATTATTAAAAAAAACTTTATAATCTTTAGAGTTTTGCGAATGGTTGAAATCAACAAGCTATTTTCAAATGAATTCTACGACATTTTACTGCACCTAAATTTTCAGTAATTCACAGATCTTTAAACGAATAGATCATAAAAGAAAAAAGAAATATAATTATACAATAATAAAATTTTTAGATAATGTTATTCAAAAATATACTGAACAGATAGTTATATTAATAAACCGTACAACTTAAAAAAATATAAGTTTAATTAGAGAAATTAGGATTCAAAATATGTGAATATAGACATGGGATCATTTTTCTATATTTTTATTTTCTGATATAAAAAATTCAAATCTCTATCCAATTTGTTTCACTATTTATTAATTAATCAGCTAAAATAACTCAAATTGTTTTGAATTTTTTTGAAAATTTGAATATCTTCTCCGAGAAAGAGAATTATAGAGACAACAAAATCAGGGAATTTGAGTGGATGACATAATTAATTTCGTAATCGTTAATCACAATTGTGATACAATGAAAGGGACTCATTAGATATTCTATCCTTGAAAATAAAAATAGAAAAGGATGCCTTGTAATATTCCGGCATCATGATTCCTCTTGATAGGAACCTTTGCAGAAATACAGCACCTCTTACTCGCAGAAAGATTTAAGATAATCAGAAATTATAGCATGTACTTTCTCTGTCAAAAATTAGATTGATAAATGTATCTGCTTTCAAGCTCGAATGGATACGAAAGATTTCAAATTCTTTTTCAACAACGTAAGAAATTATGTAGATGTGCCAAAGTTCAATCAATGTATGAAATATTTCACAATAATGTATCTAACAATATGGGTCAAACGTTTTCAGGCTGGAATAGATACGAAAGATTTCAAATTCTTTTTCAGCAACGTAACAAATTATGTAGATGCGCCGAAGTTCATCTAACGTATGAAATATTTTGGCTCAATGTATCTAATAATATGCGTCTAATAGTTACGCTTCAAACGTATTACATAATTGGTTAAGGCTTGTTAAATGCTTCAAATGCATAGTGTAATTGGTAGACGAAAATATATCCGTACTAGAACATTTAAGTAATTAAACTATTAAAAAGGATCTTTAATTTTAAGGTAAGGAAAATTAAACAATCAGGAAAGGGAAATTAAACGACAATTAAAAATTAATTTTGCCAACAATATAATTTTGATTTCGAAGAGAGTATATTTCTTGAATCTAATAAAAAGTGGATATGAAAGATATAAATCCTAAGTAAGTAAGTACTAAGTAAATCCAAAGTAAGGGTATAACTGCATAACTTATTTTATTAAAGAAGGATGAATTGTAAGAGTTAAACTGTTTTCAGCTTTAAGGAAAATTTCCATCACCTCAATATCAGTTAATATTTTCTAAAATTCGCGTGCTTTGTTCCTTCCAGTTTAAATATACGATGAACACCACTAAATATAGAGCACTAATATCTCATTTTTTCCTGCATCCGGTAATTAATCTCATTTCCTGCACCCTCATCCCTGCATTAAATCTCTCTCAACAGCAAAACAACTTTAGTTTACAGATTATTCAACTTTTTTCTAAATAAGTAACAAGACACTCAATATTAAATTAAAACTGATTCTTTTTTTATTTATTGAAATTAAATCTGATATTTCGAAATGAAATTTTTGAATGAAATTTCAAATATTTCTCTGATAATTTAAAATTGTTTCAAAATGTTGGTAGTGTCCTACGAAAAAAATAAAAATTGGCTTTTATTTTTCTCCTTTTCTGCAAATCAGGCATGGTATTTACTATGTAAGTGGCGTCTATTCATTTTTAATATCGCTATATATATCGGTGACATTTTACTATTATGTTGAATAAATTCAGATCGAGTTATTTTTTTAAAAAGTTTTTAAAATGTGTATGTTTAAATAAAAGTCGATAATGGAAAATCCTTTTCCAAAAAGAGCCGTAAACTGAGCATATATTTTTTTTAAAAAAATTCTCTTTATTACATTTGACTTTTTTCAAATTCCAGAATATTTTACTTTATTTTATAACTCAATATTATGCGGAAAAATTAAACTACAGATTGCAAGTTTTGATTGAAAGAAATCCTTTTTAAATGTCTCTACAGAACCAGGAATTTACCCAATGGGAAGTTCGAATACTCGCTATCGATTATCAGAATCCACCTGTTGAATACGGAGTTCTTAAAGATATTTTTTATATATATATATTTTAATATTGTACATATTATAATATGTATGTGAATATGTTACGACATTATTTTTTTTAAATCTCTAAAATAATAAATTAAATCAGAAGGTGGATGGTGTTTCAAAGAAAAAAGTGAATGTGGATTAAGTATTCAAATAAAATTTTTCCATTCTAAATTTTAAGTTTGCTTTCTCATAGAAATTCTTATTGAATATTTTATGGGGGAAATAAACTTTAAAAACGTAAAACAATTTTTTTTTCTGCATATTTAATTGTTTCTGATAAATAAATATTCCTCAGATAATATATTTTTATACAGCGATATTATATAAAACATTTCTGTATTAATTTTTTAAAGGTGGAGCAATTTTATGAAGGATATTTTTAAATAAAATATGCAGATAAGTTTTATAACAATGTAATAAGTAAAGGACTTTTCAAACAATACAATTTTTTTACTAAACCATTTGTCCCGTTCTCCTAAAATACTTGCTTAGAGAGAATTATTACCTTACAATGCCAATAAATTAAGCTGACCTCAGGAGAATAGAAATCGAAAAGTTTATTCAATAAACACTTATGCATAAATTCTACAAAATGCCAAATAATGGCAAATTCATATTCCTTATAATCATGAATTTAATAATTTAATTTTTTCATCGAAATTTGGGGTTTATTATCATTTGTGGAAGTTTTAAGTGACAGCAATATGCTTTACTTACCTTGTGTTGAGTCCCGTGGTGTCAGTTGGCGGTCGAAGTAGCAGAGAGTCCAAGTGACCCCCAATCTTTTTATTGCCTTCGGATGCTGACGACAGCGACGATGCTGATTGGTCGGGTAAGGAGTTGAAGAGGCGCAAGAGAGACGCTCATGCACGTGAGTGGCATACAATCTTTGATCATTGTCTAATTTCCAGGGCCCCCACTTTTGGCGATTTCATTGAAAACGATTAGAGACCCAATCAATACCGGAAAAACTATTCATAAGCTCTTGTTATCAGTTAACGAACCCTCTCCATAGATCCTTTAGAGAGACTTTAATTTTTTTAATAGATTTTGCTTTGTTCTATGTCTAACATCAATTTTAATTTAATAAGAAATATATTTTTTACCCTATTTTTTTATTAAAATGCAATAGAAAATTTATTTACTTTCCTTTTGCCTATTTATTTTCCTTTTGCCTATAAATTCATCAAGAGAGATTAATGACAGATTTTTTTTATATTTATAGTTGATTTAACATTTTTGTGTTTGATTTGCATATTCCTGGAATGGGTTTAATCGCAATCTGATTCCATTATAGTTAATTGAACCTCAATCACTGCTATTCACAGTGAAGTTTAATAAAATTACTGATTCAGCTTTGGTATAAATACATTACATGACCAAATTTTGCGTAAAACTTTTTTTAATTTAAAAAGTCTTCTTAGTTTCTAAAAAAAATAGCATTTGAAGGCAACTTAATGAGCTTTCATATTTACTTTGGAATATAATTTAATTTTTTTAATTGATTTTGCATTGTTCGATGTCTGACATCAATTTTAATTTATTAAAAAATATATTTTTTACCATATTTTTTTTATTAAAATGCAATAGAAAATTTATTTACTTTCCTTTTGCCTATAAATTCATCAAAAGAGATTAATAACTTAGATTTTTTTTACATTTATAGTTGATTTAATTTTTTTGTGTTTGATTTACATATTCCTGGAATGGATGTAATTCACAATCTGATTCTATAATAGTTGAACCTTAATCATTGCTATTCAAAGTGAATTTTAATAAAATTACTGATTCAGCTTCGGTATAAATAGATTATATGATCAAATTTTGAGTAAAACTTTTTTTTAATTCAAAAAGTTTTCTTGATTTTTTTAAAAAAATTAGCATTTGAAAGCAACTTAATAAACTTTCCTATTTACTTCGGAATATAAGGCATTAATTGGGCATTTTTATGTAAATAAAAAGGAATTCTTTTGTAACATAATATCTGATTTTAAAAAATGACTATTATTGAATAATAGCTTTCAATTTGTATCAATATTCATATTTTCTACTTTAAAATGCATAACTTAAAATTGTGACATAAAAAATTATTTCTAATTCGGTTCTACTGGCTAATTAATGATTTTTTTTTTCTTTTTAAATATGAATGTTGAGTTAAATACTGTTAAGCTGTATGAAAGTATAAGTTATATGTTTTCATTCCGGACATAATTTATCTTTCAAGTAATTATAGTTTAATTTTTTCACAGATGCTGCTTGCAATAAGAAGAATCTGATTTACAAATTTCTTTAATTACCATGTAGAAAGTGAAACTATTATTCTTTAATAAATAAATGAAAATGCAAAAAATAAATTCGATTTGATGAGATAATAAACATAAAAATTTACTAATATTTTAAATTTTAATATAAAAGTTTGATGTATTGTTTTAAAGACACATAACCATATTATAACGAAATTTCATTGTTTATTAAAAAAGAAAGTGAGACCAAAAAATTCTTTGCATAGAAAAATGGCAAAAAAGCGAAAAGTTAGAAATTCGTTTAACTGTAGATTTATTTTTTTGACATTTATTCCATGACAAATTTAGACTTATATTCATGGTCTAGTGAAACTATTTTTGTACTGCTTGTATACTGAGAAGAAATGTAAAATAACTTCTGCGTTGAAAAATGAAAGCGAAGGCGGAAAGCTTTATACCACTCGAGATGTGAACTTCTTAAATCTTTACTTCTTGAGGAATTTCTTGATTAAAAATTATTAAAATACTTGCCCAAACTTGAATCACATGTGAAATTACTTTCATCATTTTTTTTTTCTTTTTCTTTTCTTCTTTTGGTAGTAAGTTCGTTTTTATCGGTGACATGTAAAAACATTTAGAATCCACCACTTTGATGTTATTTCTATTTAGATTTTTTTTTTGAAATATGCATAAGATCACTAATTCATACTTCAAATTATATTGCATATTAAATATTTGTCCTCGTCCAATGTTTGTCAATTATAATAAACAATGAAATGTATTTGAACTTTTATTTTTTAACTTTTTATTTCGATTTCTTCATAATAAAAATACCGAAAACTATTAAACTTTAATTATATGTAAAAATAGATGGATTTCACATATAAAGGGGCAAAAAAAGGTATTACCTAGATTTGATAAATTCTTGAGGTATGTTGAGTAACAAATTGATTATGTTAATTCTATATAAATAAAATTGCTTGTTGAGAATTTATGCAAACTGGATCACAACTTAACCAATCGAAAGAAAATTTATTAAATCTCCCCACATATGTGCAGATGCACATAAGATTAAAAGGCCCATAGGTAAATGTAAACTATTCAATAATGACTTAGCAGCATATATACATTCTGAAATGAAGGAATAAAGATGCAAACATTGAAAGATATGTAATAATTAAATGATGGTTTAGTGAGGAAATCAACTGGCTAATAGCTAAAGATGTCATTTGTTCATCAAACAATCCCATATACGAAATCAGAAAAGGTCAATCAGAAAATAATTTAGATCATTTGTGGATTAGAAACAAAAGTATCTAAAAAAACTATTTTTATTTCTGGTATTGTAAATAAAGACAGAAGGCTTATTAATTCTTTTTTCTTTCTATTTACTTTCCATTAATGAACTGTTTGTCTGTTTGTTTTAGTAAATGTGTTAGACTGATTAATAAATCAAGGATGCTTATTTTTTCCAAATTTAAACGTACATTAAGGAACGATCTGGCAAACTTTTATATTATTAGAAGGATAATCCAATGTTCTATAGTATAGCTCTTTTTGAATTCTTAATTGATTTTTGTGCATTTTAAGGACAATGAAATGTATGAAACTAAGCATGACAAATGTAGGAAACTAAGCATGACTGATGCATGAAACTAAGCATTTTTGTCACCATTTTCTTTTCACCATTTAATCGAAATATTAAGAATGCCGAAATTGCGCGTTAGGTTCGTGCTGTACAGTGGAAAATGAATAAAGACTCGAAGGTTATCGTTAGTTTCTTGCGCTTCAAAAAAATAATAATAAAGAGCAACTGAATCCATTTATTCTTCAAACGATTCGAAGAATTTTAAAAAATTCTAATGAATCCGATAAACCATCAGGAATAATTATTCAATAAACTGTGTTTTTAAGTGGCTGAAAGATTATTTTCAATAAAAATGTTCTGTGGAAATTTGCTTCAGTAGAGAACTAATAACAAAAAAAAGATTAAGAAGCTTAGCTCAATTTTGTTACATGCGAATAAAAGCTGGCAGTAATAGATGAAATAACATTTTGCAATAGTGTAATTAATTGCTTTTTTGGATTTTGACTTATTTTTTAAATAAGCATTGCAAAAATTCGTAGTGTAGAAAGAATGCAGAAGCGAAAAACTTTTTGAAGATACCTTTTTTTGGAATTCACCTTACGTATTAAATGCAAGAAATTTTAGGATTTGTTAATATACTCACGTATGTCTCGTCAATGTACTTAGTGTATACTTTTATCATTAATCAATGGGTTACGTTTAAGCTATCAGTGACAGATATATAGTTCCAACAGATAAAATGCTTTGAATTGTACACAAATAATAAATATTTATGTTTCTGTTACTTAGGGCCTTGAGCACGACTTAAGTACGCACTCACCACATTTGTTTGCACAGACCTTTTTACAGGGGGGGGGACAGTCACACATCTCACAGAGGGCACACAGAAGAATAACCATGCTCAAACCGGAACTCGAACCCGGGACTCGGAGAACACGAGGAAGACGCGCTACCACTGTGCTAGAAATCCGGCTAAATATTTATGTAATTTCATAAACGTTTCAATTTATTTATTGCTGAAAATAATACTCATTCAAAGTTTTTTTTATCCTTCTGTCTTATTAGTGGTATTTACTATAATATTCTTGAAGCACTAGCCTTTTAAACAATAAAAACATCACTGTCCATCGACCAAATCTGATCGAGTTTTGAATCTTTGAACATGAGGATTTTAAACGATTTCAGGCCATTACAACGACTGCCTCGAAAAATATCCATTAATCAATGCCAGTTTCGAGAACATGGTGACCAATGTTTGGCTTAAAGTAATGAAACTGAAAGTTTTATAACTCGATCAGTTTGAGTCCCAGAATATTTAACAAAATCGTTCAGAATTTTATTTAATCAAGAATATTTTACTTATTGATTGACTGTTAGACAATAAAGGGGAGAGAAACTATATGAAAATATGTATTTCGGTTGGGTTTTTTTTCAACTATACAAGTATTGACTGAAACAACGAAACATTATTTGACCTCTAATAAAGCATCTGTTGATCCCTAATAGTTTAGAAGATTTACATCCAATAGAATATACACCCTGTATATTTGTGTACTATTCATGAAATAAATATTGTTATATAATTCTCAATAATTAATATTAGAATAAATTATTCAAACACAATGTATTTGAAATCTATTATTTTTCTGATTTCGATGTTGTTTTCTATGTTTTCTCAAATAGAATAAGCAAAGTGTGCTCAAAGGTTGACTCCCAAATTAACCATCAATAAAATGACCATATTCACGAAATGTTGCAGATTTCGAAAGAAATACTTTTTTGGACTAATATAAAACTAGTTTTCGACATGCCAACGTGTATGTATTCGTAAATACATCTCAGAAGGCTAAACCCATAAGTTACCGCATATTTCATTTCACAACTTCTTCCGAAACCAACTTTGAATCAGAAATTTTTGGTCGAATCATTTACAAATACATTAAAATGGTTTAAAAATGCTTAAAAATGTTTCGCTTCGTTTTGTTTTTCGAGATATTTAGTACCTGTTATAGAAGACGTGGATTTATACAACATCAAATAACCAAATGAAATAAATA
Organism: Argiope argentata; assembly: GCA_026289955.1. NCBI lineage: Eukaryota > Metazoa > Arthropoda > Arachnida > Araneae > Araneidae > Argiope > Argiope argentata. The sequence goes on along the minus strand of JAOUZG010047704.1, from coordinate 3,461,206 downwards.
TCATCTATTTAATATTTTTTCAAAATTCAGAAGCGTTCCATATTAATAGGGAAAGTTTTTTTCAGTTGTTTTTAGTTTAATATCTCTCATAGATCCAGACCGAAAATTTATGCTTCATTTATTTCAAGCGTCATTTTTTGATAACATAATTTTTAAATTTATAAAATCACTTGTGCTTTTAAAACATTTAATGATGGCAAGAAACTGTTAGTTCAATTTTTAGACAAATATTTTTTTATTTCAATTTGATACAAAATATTTCTAGATCAGCTCTCCCAAATCAAGTTGTAACCACAGAATAAAGGAATTACATCAATTGAAACGTCAGAAACTTTCTAAATCCAAATTCACAAATGCATCATCATTCGTCAAACTAATCTTCACTTAACCACTTCGTACACAATTACAAACCTGTCTAGAACATCAAATTACTGAATTTTTAATTTTCAATCTGCAATAAAGTGAAAGTATCAAATAATTTGAATCACAAAAATTAAAGCTTCAAAATCTCAAATTATCTTATATTATTATAGAAATTAAAATAATAATATATGTTCCAAATAGGACGTGTCATCTTATTAGGAAGTTAAGTAAATTCACAGATCAAGGGGTTAATTTCTCTATTATATTTTAAATAAAAATAATTTAAGATGAGAAATAATATTTTGAGATGCAAAAAATAGCTTATACAAATTTCTGGAACATCATTCTATGAACTAAAGATAGGAACTCAAATTCGAATCCAATTAACAGTCTTATTCATACCACATCGAAGGACCCCCATCATGTGAGAACTACATACAATTTGTTAGTATAATTCTCCTCGAAATAAGACAATATACTCACTTGGTCAAAGGCGCTCCTACATAAAATGGCACCCTGTATATATATAAAAATAGCGTCTCTTCTTCCTACCTTTGTAAGGCAACCAACAAATTTCCCTTATGATGGGGAGAGCTAATATTGAAGATGCAGTTAAGCCTAAATAATGATAAAACATTTTAGTATCAATATTTCAAAATAGACGACTTTGGAGAGCAGCTAGTTCTCCCATCTAATTACTCATCCTTATTTCATCATGCCAAACAATTTTTAATTTAGTTACTGAATTCATATCATTTTTGGTTTGCTGATAGCATTAACTGCTCAAAACAACCAAGCAATAAATTGAAAACTTCGAAGAAAAACGGCACAAAAATTGCGTTATTTGAATCTTAACGTACATAAAAAGAATGCTTTTGATTTTGCATAGAATATTCTAGAACCTGTTTAACGAACATAAAAGTGTTCAAAAGAATGGCTTCTTAAAAAAAGGAGATTTAATTAAGATTACTTATAGTTGGTAAAATATAAATTTTAATTTATTTACAATAGTTTCAAGGTAACTTAGTTAATTAAAAAGCATATATTTAAGCACATTATATCACACATGTGAAAAACAAATTACTTTCTGTATATTTTTTTACCCGAAAAAAATTCAAAATTATTATCTTATGAAATATACAATAAAATAATGTATTTGCACGAAACATTTCAGCAATCAGCTATACGATCAAAATATTCAAATTTAAAAAATTTCAATAACTGAAGAGACAGTTATGCAGCTGCAATCATTGTACCGATTTCCACGATTTTTATTCCAAAGGATAATAATGATACTTAAATGCACTAACAGTGGTCCAACAATTACCTCCCATTTCCGGGAAAATTCACAAAAGCACTTCTTCACTGTGCAATCTCGAGGGAGAAAATTGCTCATAGAGTCCTTCGGTTGTAACCACAAAAATAAGGATCCCAACTTTCCCAGTTTTTATTCCATGTTAAAACTCATGACGTCTGGATAGTCATGGAGGGTCGTTTACCCCTCAACCATCATTTTGGAGAGAAATTGTACATTAAAACTTCAAATTTTCCAACGTCAACAACAGGACAAATTTCTTCAATTTTCTTTCATAATTCATAATGGATCTTTGAAAAATAGCTAATCAATCAAATTGATGTGTCATTATTATGCAATCATATTTAAATAATAATTTCCTTTGTTTTGATATATCATTAAAATTAATCAAGATAAATATATTAATAGCATTAATATAGTCGTTAAAGGGAATAGTATTAATGAGATTAATTCGGCTGTGTCGATCAATTTTGTTGAAATGCATC
>JAOUZG010047704.1:3436811-3459033 GCA_026289955.1 Argiope argentata | reverse complement strand
AGAGGAAAATTGGCGAAATACGTTCACTTATTTTGTAAGGGAGATCTGTCAAAGTTTTATTTTGCAATGATTCTCTTAATAAAGAAGTATAGAGTATCTAGGGAGCTAGAAGTGTCGAAATCGGTACACTGGATGAAATGTTGAACTTTGTCGTTGTTTATCCCCCAAAGAGAATGCACAATGAACAAGAGATAACTCAATTTCTCTCAGAAATGAAGGGTTAAGGATGACCATTGATGATATAGGTAGAGATTATAATTTTTTTAAAGCAAACAAAAATTTGCAAAAGCGATTCAGTGTTTGAACTGGGAAACTGTTTTATTTCTTTCCCTTGAATATATAGATTATTTATGTATATAAAGCTTATTTATGTTCACAAAAAAGGATACATTATTCTGAAGTATTTTGAAGTATTATTAGCTCTAAAATGTTATAAATCTATCTCCCTAACTTTTCACAAATTTTACAACTTCAGTAAAAATCAATTTTTTCTGTTTCTGTTTTCGATATTGATTCCAAAGAATCAATAAGAGTCTTTTTATTGTCTCACTGGAGCTCTGAGATTACTTTAAAAACACTTTGAAATTCAGGTTAATCGGAAAAAATCTGCTCAAAGCAAAGTAGAATGTTTATTCTGAATTTTAATATTTACTGTTACTTCTGCCACATTTTAAATTAATATTTTTACAGAAAATTGTTGACACTTTAAAGAAAATAAATTAAAAACACTAGTATTATTTTTGTTTGCAAGGCATTTATTCTTCAAAAAGAAAATTCACTCTAGCTAAAAGGCAGTTTGAACTTTCTCTAAAACATCTCATTCCAAATTTCATACGGTACTTGAATATTAAAATTAATATACAGGCATTTAACAAGAATTTCATGCAAAAAATGATTGCCAAATGTTAGTAATTAATTTGTTAAACTGTAATGATAAATTATGTGCTGTTAATGCAGTAATTATTCTTTTCTGATAAGTCGTGATACCAAAATCGAGGTTCGTTGATTTCGCATTCATTACAAATCTTTTTTAATATCTCTTTCCATTTATAAGACTAACGTGGCAGGGAAACAGTGTTATAGATTTTTAACGATATACCAACTCAATTTTTAAACACTACTACTGCAAACAATAGTTTTTTGCTTTTTTATAGTCTTAAGGAACACACTATTATAGGTATTATATATATTAAATAAAAACATTTCTATTATAAAAAATAAGTGATATTTAATTTAAAGAATTTTGATTTTCTATTTTCTTATATTTTTATTAACTTAAAAATAAAAACATTGAATGTGCAGTTAAAATGAAGAAAAAAATGTGTTATTAAAATACTGAAAAGATTATAAACATGACTATTAACATTAACAGCGTTGAATATCTCTAACACAATATCTCGCAGGCAATAACAAATTAATTTAACTCGAGATATCTTCAGATCTTCCGAATCAATTATGTATAAATTGACAAAAATATTTCGTTCCAGGATTAATATTCATATAGTTCTCACTTTATATACATGCGTGAGATTAAACACCCTTCTTATGTTTCTTTATAATTTTACTTGATTCCCATCATTAACAATAACTTTTATAAGCAAGTATAAACGAATTTGCTAAATAATTATTCACTGGAATTCCTATTAGGGGACTTTTCGCTTGCTCGTCCTTGATTGCTATGAATCCATTCAGTTCAATTATGTTAGCATCCCGTTTTAAAACTACATTGGGGTATTTTGGGACGGATATCGTAATTTTGAACCGCGGTCAGATGATGAGGACGACACCTAAGTTGGCCCTCCCTTTCTAAATTTTCGCACCTCAACAGTGAGAGAAAGTTTGGCCCGAGGAATTTAGCGTGAACCAGACCCGTTTGCACAGAGTTTTTCAGAGAAATCGGTTTATTGAATCTGAAACGTTTGAATGCTGCGGAATAATTTTTAATCGCTTTTAATCCATAGTCTAAACTTAATTATTACCTTATATCAAACTATGAAAAAAATGTCTTTAAAAAATAAACAATTTTTGAAATTAAGTTTCAGTTTTAATTTCATCCTCTCATCTTTCATTTAGTGAGTCGTAATCTTAATGATGCACTAAAAATAGTTGATGTGATCATGTTAATTTTAATTAATCTGAATTTAAAAATAAATACTATGCACTGTTAAGTTTCAAAAAATTCAAAAATAATAATTTATTTCAAACTGTGGTTTTGTTTCAGTCGATCATAGTACTCATATTAGTAATTTTATATATGTATAACATAAATGTTCTGTGTTTTCTTTTTGTCTATTAGCCATTTGGATTTAAGAAAAAAACGGCATGCATTAAAAAAATTACCAAAGAAAATATAAAACTTAACTGTATTGGAAAAATTTATACAAAGTTTTCATACCTATCAATCACATTCGAATTACCAAAATTATCAGGCCTGAGAATTTCAATAATGAATGAAAAAGGAAAGAATTCTCTATTTTACCTCATCCAGAAGTGTTTTTCTTTCAGGTTCACATTTTCCTCCAAAAATGGAAAATGAAAATAGATATAAACTTTATTACCTATGATATAGTCTAGTTGTTCTTTATAATATACTGGATAATCAAAATTGATTTCCAAAATATTAGAAATCAAACTCTTAAAATCATTCTATTCGAAGAATCTGTAGAAAAGTATTTATCAAAATATCGATGATCACACGAAATAATCATAGAATAAAAATAAAATTATTTCTAATAAGGTGTCAGTCTAATAATTTTATGAAAATAATTACAGATAATATTAAAGAACAAAAAATAACCATGAAGAAAAACTTAAAATAGACTTGAAGTATCAAAATTCAAATCAAACTTAAAAAGCATACACCAATTAGAATGCATCGATTGTTTGAATTAATCAATTGAAAAAAAGCATTATTAAAATGTTCAATTATGAAAGATTCACAAAAATGTTATAAAGTTTGTTTGGATATCCAAATAAAGGTTTGAATTCACCCAAGTGTGCTGCCTTATTAGAATTACTTAATCTATTATTCAAAGAAATAACTGAGAATTCACAAATTAAGAAAATTGCATTTGGACGGTTTTTACTTTGTTAAAGAATGGGCTGTTCCTAAGAACGAAATATTTTGTTCTTACATTCATTTCCAGTAAAGTATGTTAATATACTTAGACAACTTATAGACATTTCTGCAAGAACATTCAAAGTCTACTCTCAGGAAGACTAAAGTTTTAAATTGGGATGTTAATACCTCACTATTCCTGCTATAACGTTCTTGTGCAATATTGAGCTTATAGACGTCACTTTTTTCAAGAATACGTATCATTTTGTCAGATTTTTTGAGGGATAAAATGAAGCAATACTTTATATATATTATATCAGAATAGAAAAGGAATTATTTGGTGTCGAATTATTCTTCAAATCAATCACACTTTTGTTGATCCATTTTAAATATGCTATAATCTTACATAGAAAACTTTCTTCGCCACTCCCAATCATAATACTGCGCAAACCATTCAAAATTAAAGAAAGTATTTTCCCAAGACATTGAGGAAGCTTGTTACCAAAAGTTATTCAATTCGGGACGAGAAAACTTAAATTTGTACGAATCAGCGTTAAAATAGCTATGGGATTGTTGAAATTTTATCCATAGGAGCAATAAAATGAAAGTGAAATCCCTAGGTGCAATTTTCAGACACATAGCTTTGTACCAAAATGTGTGTCTTTTCTCTTGATTGATAAGTAGTTAGATATATGATCACAGCTAGGTAATAGTACTTGATGGATTGTTCAAATAGAGATTAAAAATATGCCAAAGCTCTCCACATTTAATTTTGTGGTTTTAATTAGGCTCTCAATATTATTATCTACAGTGAAAAATCTATTTAAAACAAAAAAGCTGAGAGAGGGAACCGATTCATAGATTAAGAAAGTATTTTGAAAGCTACAAATTGCATTAAAAAGATTTTTTAACTGTCTTCATTTTTTTAAAAAAAAATCATAACTTTTAAAAGTAACAATTCCAAAGATAACATTTATACTTTTTATTCTAAATGTCAAAAATCCGACGTAAATTTTTCAAAATGTGTGAAAATCGCTATGGACAGGTTATCATTATTTTGGGCAGTTACATACATCATTAAATCTTGATAATTATGAAGAAGTTATAATAGAATTAGAAAAATGCAAAATGATTTCTTAATCGTTCTCGTAAGACAAGTTCAATGAATTTTGGACTTAAATTCAGAAGAATGAATTTTAGACTTAATTCAGAAAAAGAATTCTTTCCTTTTTTTAAAAAATCGAATTTGCAGAGTTAGACTATTATACTTAACTTGATATTTTATTCGTTCAATACCTATTGGCATTATAAAAAGTTGAAACATCAAATAATAGTTCAAACGAAAATCATAATTGCGTTGTATCTTTTAAACATTGGTATGTAAAATCTGTTTTAGTTATTTGTTATTCATCTTCAAATTATCGTTATTATTAGCAATCTGTATCTTTTAATTCTAATCCAATAACTAATCTTTACACCGTTAAGGATGAGTATACGCTTGTAGCTGAAAAAGATAATCTAAATAAAATAAAGGATTTTTTTTTCAGTCAGTCAGTCAATACACTACGTGTCTTCGTCGCATCCATTTATCGTTCTAAAATAATGAAATTCAAAACCTCATAACTTAGCCAATTTCGGTAACATAAATCGATCCTTTATTTAAATAAAGTATTTGTTATTTATTATTTTGACTTTTCTATATGAAGCATTAATCCTACTTGAATATAAAGACTTCGTTATTTTTTTAAAAAAAAGTTCTATGGAATCCCTTTATTATCTCCTACACATAAAATAAATATTGCTCCCTTGTAATGCTGCTAAAAATGTTAAAAAATTACTATTTTTAGTTTGAAGCTTAAAAGAAACTTTTAGAAAAAGAAATTAGAAAGAAAATTTTAATCTTGCCTTCCCACTAAATCAGAATCCAAACAATAATAAAAATTTGTCATTCCCACCTCATTTTTTACAAATGTTTCATATCTTTCTTCAAATAAATTTGCTTGGAATTATTTAATTTAACTGAAAGGCTCAGTTTCAGTTTAGTTTAGCTTATTTTATGTTTTCTTCTTCTTTAAAAGATATTTAAATTCCTCTTCAGTAGATAAAATATAAAATTTTAAAACGCTGACTCCTTTTTAAAAGTTTATGTTCTTTCTTTCTCAGAGTTTCATAAAAAGATCCTCAATTTTTATAGGAGAAACGGAGGGACGTCATTTATTATATTCTCGATAGAATATTATACAGTAAATTTGTTAAACAAAAATAAATTAAACTTAATATTTTTCCTTAAAATTTTTAAGCCGTATATAAACTTTTATAATTAAACTAATATTGATCAATAACATCCATTATCTACTTATCATTTTACTATGAATGAAATACTAATGAATGATTTTACTATGAATTAAATACTAATGAATGATTTTACTATGAATGAATACTATGAATGAAATACTATGAGTGAAATACTAATCAATAACGAAAATCAAATAACGCCATTTTTAAAAATTTGTTTTAAATGTCTGTTAATAAAATTTCTAACGGCAAGTCGAAAGGCGATGATAAACGCCACTTTGTTTAAGTTTATACACATGTCGGTTCTTTTGTAAGAATGGTTTCGAATTAACATTGGCCAACATGGAACCACGAGGCCACATCCCATAAGTAAATGAACATATTTTTTGCATATTACGAGTGTGAGTGGGTGTGTACTGATATTTTGAAACCTAAATTAAACCTTAGTAAAATTAGTGAGGCTGCGTAAGCTCTGAATGTGATCTCACGCTTCTTTTCTCCTTTCTGACTTCCTTTTTGGATTGAACCACTACCCAGTCACAGATTCAACAAAAGGCTTTTTAAAAAATTCACAAATGGATTATTTTCCATATTATCATAAAGATAAGAAATCTATTATTGATATAATTCATCGTCTATTATCTTACCAAGAAAATGACATTTCCTTTATATGCGTATAAAGTTAAGAAAAAAGAGTGTCTATGGTAGATTCTAGATACTATGATCGGAGAAGATCTGCAAAAAAATTTTGAAGTGAGAACCCCTATAGTAAATACTTCGTTAAAAGATATTCACTAAAAGTCAGCAAATATTTAAGTAAATATTTCTCAGTTTCTCTTAAAATAAACCGTGGATTGCCATTTATTATTATTATTCCTATCTTCAGGGGTGAGAATTTCCATTTTTACCTATTAATTTCTGAATAAAAATATGTACAGAAAGAGAGAAACAAAATAATATACACAGAAGATATAAAAAATATAAATAAATAATATTGCACCGGAAATAGCCAATAAAGTGAAAACCAAATAAGAATTCTTTTTCGGATATATTTTGGCAACTGTTTTCAGAAATGTTGAGTCCAAATAATCCTTGGATTTCCATTTCCATCTCTATCAAAAAGATATTTCAACTCCCTAGTCAAATAAACCCTGACCTCAATTAAAAAACTATCGTTTGCACAAATAAGACTGAATTATGCCTTTAATACTGGTCCCTGAAGTAACGGGGACCCACTCAATAAATATCCTCTTGGAGGTTGGGGTGAATTGTCTCCTTAAATTGCTTTGGTGCTGGTGAGAAAGAGGACAATGGAGTGGGTGTTTATTAAGTGGCTCTTCCTACAAGTGGGGAATTCCAGACGCCGCCATTCAGGGCGCATCCGAAGCGGCTCCCTCATTAAATGCGACCGACGAAGAATATGTGCCCTTTGCTAAATCTTTATCGCTCTAGTAATGCCGGATTTCACTCCCAGGAATGGGGGAAAGTCAGCGAAATGAAGTGAACGGAGAGAGGATAATTCGAGCGGGATATTGTCCTGGAAATCTAAAAACTTATTTTTGAAAGTCGTGACTTTGGTAGAGGTGTTACTAAGAGAGGCGTTGGAAAATTACCTGTTGCCAAGGATAAATTTTGCTAATTCTTGAGTAACTAAGATTTCAAAAAGAATTTTAGGGTTGAATGCGTTTTATTACGCTTCTTGTCTGCAATGTTAATGATTAGAAATATTTTTTGGTCGAAAATCTGGAGTTTATGCAATCTGGAGTTAAGTTTCAGTATGCATACGGAATGAATTTCCTGGAAATGTTATAAAATACTTATCTTTTTTCCGTATTGATTGAAGTAATACTTAGGAAAAAATATATCAGATAAAAATCTAAATATGTTCATGATATTTATTTATATATTTTGATTTAAAAAAGTTATAAAGATAAATATTTCGGTCTTGAAGTTTATCAAATGATTTGCTCAATATTTTGCAGCTTAAGAATTATATTATCTAGTCTTTTCATATAAAAATAAAGCTTTAATTATATTCAATCGTTAATTAATGTTCAACAAAAAATAACATGAAATTTTTTATTTATTTTTCGCCTTATGAAGTATTAAAACAAATGCAGAATTTTTTAAGGACTCTATCATTGATTTTTCAATTCAAGATTTGCGGAACTTATTAATAAATTACAGTTAGAACTTTGAAAACAATATACATCCGATTTAAATTTATTATATTCCACACAAGAAGATTTCACCAGAAGTGAAGATATAGACCTTAAGGATGTAAAATGGCTTTATAACGAAATAATATAAAAAATAATAATAATGAATATTATTATTAAAAAATGAACTTTAAAACAAAATTAAACTGATTTTATAAAGAAAACCACTCAGAAATTTAATAAATTATCTACCCTATACTTTGGGTAACAATTAATGCAACCGTTTAATGCTGTCACCTGCCTTAAACATATGCTATCAAAATATTATTTTCATAATAATCAAGAGTAATCTAAAAATCGCTGGTTATAATCGAAATAAAAAAAAATTGAGATATTTTCATAGAAATTTATCTTAGAATTTAAAGAATTATAAAATATATTACTTAAACAATTATAGAATGTGTGATTCAGATATTTCAAACTCAATGTTATAAGGAACATAAATCATTGAATATAAATACTTTTGGAGTTTACCTTTTGTTATTCAAATATTTTAAGATTTGCTTAAAATGACTTAAATTCTAAAAGGTTACTTATTAATAAATTTTTGAATTTACAATTACTTGGTTAATTTTTGGAGACAAAATTACATAGGATTTTCATTTTGCAATATTGATTTTTTTAATTATCCAGAATAAAACATTTAAAAATATTTTATATAATCGTGACACTAGATGTTTCCGAATTGAAAAAAATGCGCATTTAAAAGAAAAATTAAAAGTAGCACTTTCTAAAGCAAACATAAATACTAACTTTGAATAAGTATTCAGAAAGAAAAGGGGGAAATAAGAAATTAAAGGTCAATATTTCATTAAAATTCCAATTCTGATTTAGAAGTCCAAATCAACAATAGAAAAATATATATTTCATAATATTGGTAAGGGACAAAAAAAATACAATGAATAATCCTAAAAAAACTGACACTTTAAGTAAAAGCTCAAAACTAACCAAAATTTAGATAAAATCTCAAATGTTCTTATTACAACCTTATTCTCTAATTTTTATAATTAAAAAATAGCAACTGATAAGCACTTGAATACAGATGATAAAAGATATTAAAAAATTTACATTCCAGGTCAAATGGCTTTCTTTATTATCGGCATTTATCTACTCTTTCGAACTAACTCTCAATTTTTTTTCTAGAACAAAAATAAGCTTAGCTTCAAGAAAACTCTTTCTCATATTTTATATCAATTTTAAGGCAATTTTTACATTCAATTTATTGCTAAAACTTTAACTAGATACCCATCTATAATTGAGCTATTTCGTTTTAAAAACATACATTAAAATTTTTTTTACATTTTCTTTCAATCGGAACTCTGTTTTTTAGTAATTTATACGAAATCTCCGAAGACCAAATCCACCTAACTAGGATCATATAATTAAGCAGTATCTATTTTCATTTTTACTACTTATAAGGATTGTTCAGCTTTATTATGGATAATAAAGCTGAAAATTATTAACTTTAAAGAATTAATTTGAATACAGGTTAAATCATTTCAAGAGTACTCTTTACAATTTCAATAAATTTACCCTTCAATTTAGTGATAATTATGGTTCTTTGTTTATTATTCTGTATTTTCATTGGCTCATGATATAACAAAATATTCTTCTTTGCAACTTGAAATTTTATCTCGATCGGAAGAAACATATTTAATTACACAATTTAGTAAGTTGATAATACAAATATATACCCGCAAGATAAACTTATTTCATATCAAATTAAATTAGAATAATTTTAGAGTATTAGCAATATTTTTCTAATCTTCTAAAATATAATATTCTTTTTATTTATTTAATATTTAAAAAATATTTAATTTGGAATTGTGTTATAATGCTTGTGCTTATAATTAAGAAATATTTTAATATTAAATAAAAAATGGTTTATATACTCTATTTAGGAATAATGAAAAATAACTTATTGAAATAAGACTAAGTAAAAACATTTATAAATATAAACTATGAGATGCATAAAAATCTTTTTATGTGTAACTAATATAAAACATTTCAATTCTAAATATAACAATCAATATCACTCTATCATTATTAAGTCTCTAACAATATAATATTATTAGAATTAAGCATTTTTAGCATCTTTTCAATTCGGAAAAATGTCGTAGTTGATATTTTAAAAATTGAGTTAAAAATTTCTATTACTTCACTTCCTAATTATTTTTTTAAATTCCTGTGCCTTTTTTTTGGGGGGGGGGGGATCAGATAAAAAGAAAGAAAGAAAGAAGATTAAAATCGAATACGTATCAATATTTCTGCAAATAAAACAGCAATGTATTCAGAATTATAACTTTTCGTTTCTAATATTCTAATATTTCAAAAAATAATAATTCTAATATTTAGAATTTCTAATATTTAAAAAAATTCATTGTACCACTTGAAGTTGACATTATTTTAGAAATTAAAATTTTACTATATTTCACATTTCAATTATAATTTTATTTCTCATTTCTTAGAAAAACTTAGTATAGAATAAAGGTAATAAATATACCAATTCAAACTCACCCCCCCCCCCCCCAAAAAAAAACCATTTGGCAGCTAAATATATTTTTAAGAAATATATACAAATTAATAGAAACATCATTTATTCTTTTGAACTTTCTTTAAATATCGATTTTAGTTGTTTAAGCTATATATGAAAAATTTAAAAGAAATTGTCAATAAATATTCATTTCTAACAAAGGAAAACAATAAAGCTTTTGTTTGATGGCTTTTCTGCGTGGCAGGAAAGGACTAGCGTTTTAATTTGGCGAATTTTCTGAGAAAAGGGGAATACCGGCAACCCTGCTCTCCATTCGTGCCACTAACAGGTGGATGGGAAATTCCACGTCTTAACTTCGAATCCGCCGCCTGAATTCTTTTCTCCCTCCCCTTTTCAAAAGTTCAAAGGAATTCATCAATAAAAATCCAGCCTCATATATATCGATTCGAAAACAGTCTAACTGGATTTTTTTATCGAACTGCAAGGAATTGCGAAAAGGAACAAGAAATGCAGTTTAAGAGAATAAATCAATAAACCCATGAAATTTAATAGATTATTATTGTTTTGATTCATGAATATATTTGAAATCGATTTGAATTTCTCACTCCGCTGTCTGATTCAAAACTGGTGCCTTCTTGTTGAGAACTGTGGGCTCAATACATGATTTAATAGGTAATGAAATAAGAATAGAAAAGAAAGTTAGAAAAATGTTGGAGCAAATCAGTTTGACTTTTGAAAAAAAGCACTTATTCCAGTTATAGATACATTAAAAAAGATATTAAAGCCAAATAGGGATTTAATTGCATTTTTAAAATTTAGGTGGTGATTAATAAAGACTATTACCCCGCTTTCAAATAATAGTAGCTATATTTTGAAACAGAAATTTCAAAAATTAGATTCAAAAATTCATCTTCTTTCATAAAAACTCTTTTAATATAAGATCCAAAATAAACCAGGACTAATAAGACATTTTTAATTTAATGAAAAGACTTCTCGCTCAGAAAATATTAAAAGGTAAGGGCTTAACGCGTAAAATGTTTGTGGGCCTTTAAATACGGATATAAAGTTATATAATATAGGGAGAAGATGTTGATTTATTTGACCAAATAAGAATGTTTTCAAAAAAATAGAAAAATTTAGTTTTTGAAATTATGTATGAATATTCTCTCTCTCTCTCTCTCTCTCTCTCTCTCTCTCTCTCTCTCTCTCTCTCTCTCTCTCTCTCTCTCCCTCTCTAAGTAATCAAAAATAATAATAAATTGATTTTAGTACGTAAATTTTAAAAACCCTTTCTTACGAAATAAATTGAGATAAATTTTAAAATTTTCCAAATCTCCTAGAACTAGTATATTTTAAAAAATACATGTTATAACTATATTTATGTTTGTGTAATAAGTATAATTTTAGAATATTTAGTTAAGAAGTACTTTAACTTGCAATATTTTGGCAACAAAAAGAAGGAAATCATGAAGGAGATAAAATGCAGATTTAATTATTTTTATTATATTTATAGAATTATTTGTCCAGTATAAAACTATTGGAAATAAGGCATGTGAATTTAAATAATATCACTTAAAGATGAAGTAAAGTTTTTTTTAAAAAAAACTACAAATTAAAAATTAAAAATTGAGAATATTAAATCTATTATTTTCTCGTAAATGAATTAATTTATTAAAACATGCAATTGTGTTTATAATAATTGTATATCATGATGAATAAGGAATATTTATGGCATATTCAACACTATTCTTATGCTTCCAGACTTTTCTGTATGGTAGATTGTTGCAAATCTGTAATAACATTTCCCAGCCATGTTAATCTCATTGCTGTAAAGATTGATTTAGAAGTTTCTTTGATGGATATTTAATGGATATTAGGTGAATTATTTCCACTTTTAGCCACAGACTTGGCATCATTTGATAATTTGGTGGTAATTTCATATTAAAAATTTACCACCAAAAATCACCATTGGTGGTGATTTTATGTTACTTTGGGTAATATAAGAAATATGGTTCTCCTCTATTAGTAACCATGTCTTAAATATCCTTCTAGAAAAATCCTTGTGGTTTCGCACCCTGTAGCGTAGTGGCGAGTAGTTCTCAGCGCGATCTCTTTTATTTATAATGAGTATTATTACATTTCTATCAAACGTTTAGTTGTCGTCTAACGTTATTAGTATCTACAAAAACAGTTCTTTGTGCATATCTTGACTGCGTTTTTGTTACCCAGATTCGGAGTTCTCTGGAATTTTTGAGGAAATCGCCACAGACTATTATTTAAAATATTGGACATTTTTCACTGCACACTAGGGTGCATTTTTTTCCTAATTCAAAATAAATTAAATAAAAAGTTACGTTCTCATGTTTATCAAAGAGCTGTAAACAAACTGAAAATATATATACTTTTCCTGGTGGTCCAAAAGTGTGAATTTTTGGTCAAAATAATGGATTTTCAATTTAACCCTTTCGGCCCTCCTGGAGGCATTTGCCACTGCGGTATTTTAAGTTCTTAATTTTCATTTGTTTTCAATCCTGATGGTGGCATTTGCCTCGACTTCCTGGTTCTTATACCTGTGGTGAAAATGAAATGAAATTAAATTTTAATGCTCTCTTGGTGACCCGTATCCCTGATTTCCATCTTCTTTTTTTTTGTTGTTGTTGTTGTTGTTCTCCACAATTTAAAAATTCAGGACTGAAAGGGTTAAAAAACTCACAAATAGAATTTTTTTTAAGTGCAAATTTGTTAAGTTTAGAATATTAATTAACAGGAAAATTTTGTATCTGTGATATTTAAAATTCGGGTCCCGAATCAACAGTAAAATTGTCGATTTTTCTTTAAATGAAGCTTTATTGATGGGGATATCATTTGCTACTACTTTTTAATTTAATTTTTAGTTAACAAATTTCTTGTACCATGCAAATAAAAACTATTTCAAAATTGAAGTGTGTTCATTTGACCCATCTTATTATTTTATATAATTAAGCTTATTTTTGAAGTAAGAGAAATAAAACTAAATGAGTTTTCAAGTTTAATAAAGTTTAATAACCAATGGTTAAAAACATTATTCAGTATTTAAAGATATTTTGTATTTTAAAATTATAGAAAGTAAAATAATTTTGTTCTGAATTCTTGAACAAAGAACCCACCTCGATGTTTGAAATCCGAATGTATTTAAAGGCTTTTGTAATCATTTTAAACAAAATAATAAAATAAATAGTAAGAATTTTAAGATTTATTTAGTTTTATTTATCTTATTTCAAATAATTAATTCATAATAAACAATAAAACGAGTTTCATAAAATTATTTCATAAAATAAAAAAATAAACATTTCAAGCAAATAATTTAATTTTAAAATTTTTATTTGCAATAATTATTTATTTCAATTTTTTAAATTTTTTATTTGCACTATATTATTCACGAAATTTGTATATTGTAAGTTTATAAAAGTTGTCTGTGTATAAAAGTTTTATTTTTATCCATATATGGATTTTTTTTAGTTAAAATGTAGACCATAAACTAAGGAAACCTTTGACTACTTTTATTTCGCGAAAAATCAATAATTTTACTGTTAATCCGGGATTTCTAAAATGTCCATGATATAGATATAACTTTTTGTATTATTAAATAACATTCTAAATTTAACATCTTTATACTTGAAAAAAAAACATCGGCTTTCTATTTATGATTTTGTTAAATTAGAAATCTACATTATTGATCAAAATATTTAAACTTTAGGCCCATTCCGATGCACTTAAACATTTTTCATTTCGAATAAATATTTTTTGGTAAAGATGTAACCATATTGACAACATAGCATCGGATTCAATCTTTGAATCTCAAAAAAGACAAAAAAAATCATCATATAGCGTTCTGCATATCCACTAGAAAATCTCCGCAACAATACTTAACTCTCAACGAATAAACCAGCTAATAATAACTCGAAGTTAACTAATAAATATAATTTAAAACTTTAGAATTACCTTATTGAATAAAAGCTTTTTGTTTCTTGTAGTTTAACTCTACAATATTAACCTTTAAATTATTGCCAATTAATGTTTCTCACTTATCGTTTTTTTTTTCTGTTATTTCTCAGCGAAACATTTCATACTCTTTTTTTACACATCTCCATTTCTCTGAATGTATTTCTCTTATTACTTTTTCTTTACTGACTGTCTGCAAGCCTTTTTTTATTTATTATTTATCTTTTTCTGTAAAGACTGCCATTCAATTAATTGGGAAAGTTTTAAAGATCTAATCTTTAGAATGCTACCTTTCATAAAACTATGTTTTGGACTGTATCCAAATATTTAATAAAATGCATAAAACATAAAATATATCATGTTATAACATTAAAAAGTACAACAGAATTTTTCAATTAAATTGGCCATTAATCTTCTATTAACTGACTTAATTGTTTTTGTTTTCGTTATTAAAAAACAATGAATTTTATAGTTTCGCAATATTCAATCATTTTATTTATTTTAGAAAAGATTGTCTTTCAGAAAGATATTGTATTTTATAAAAATTTCTAAAAAATTGCAGAGTTTTAAATATTTATTTTGTAACCGTAGACAGTAACCGTAAACAATAACTGCTAATAAATTCTGAAAATAAGAAATCTCTTAAATCGTATTGTTCAATTAAAAATTCAATGAAAGCATTCATAATAAAACAACCTTCCATCAAATCCATATATACGTGTCCAATGAAATAATGACTTAATAATTATTTTTTGAATTTCCTGAGACAGGCATATACCTTCAATTGGAAAAAAAACAGTAAATAATGAAAAATTATATTTTATGCTCTTCGAGTCAGGAAATTTGTTACTGAAAAGGCTACGAAATCCAAAATTTTATGCAGTTCTTCGATCCTATTTGAGATATTTAGAAATATAGTCTTCACAAATTAACATTTTAAATTTAAAAAGAAAGCAAATTCTTCTACAATTAAAGAGACAGTTATGGAAGATTGAATATCAATAATAAATACGACTTTAACTGCTAAATAATGCTATCACAAGAAATGAAATTATGCATTAGTGCTTCATTAAGTTTAGATGTTTTTTTACTTATTATTTAACATAAGGCTATATTACTACAGATTAGGAAAAAGTTTAAGTACACAGTTTTGGTTTAGAGCAGATTTGATTTGTCTTAATTTTTAGTCATTTTATTTAAACCTTTACATGATATATTTAAGGGATATCATTCAAATATCTTTTTGGTTATATAATGATACAAAGATCTAGAAAAAAAAGAAAACACTTATTTATAGTTAATATATCTATAAAATTAATGATGCCAAGAATATTTACCAGTTAACTTTTAGTAAATTAAAGGATTTTGCTGGCATTTTTAGTATTAAACAATAAAATTTCTAAAAGTAGAAAATAAACGCCTAATTAAACTAAATTTTGAATTCTGTTTTACATTTAAAGGGATAGCAGATCTCATCACACACAAAAAATATATTGAAACCTTTTATAATTTAATTGATAGCATTTATATACCCGTTTTATAGAAAAAATTAAACCAAAAACTACAATTTTTAAAAATTCAATACATTTTAAATTAATCCAAGTATAATAATATTTCATAAAATTAGAACTAAAAAATGTTTTGAAAACCAAAAACTGATGTATTTTTAGATAATATTTCAGAAAAAATATTTAAAAGAAATTCCATCATTTACCATATTTTCACAAATTGAAAGTTTTAATTTAAACTACTAAGAATAGATAAAAGCATTTATGTAAGAGTAAATCGTCGTTATTTGCAAATATTCGAGAGTTTTAGGGTAGTTCGTAATGCGAACTATAAAAAAACAATTTACAGGTAATAATATGCCCTCCTCCGGGATTATAATGAGGAGAATTCCAGAAACATCAGGCATAACAGCAAATAAGCCTTTTCGTATGTCCCTTCCTTATGTTCTCCTCCCCTATTCTACACTCCCTTTTGTTCCTCTCCCCTATTCCATACTACCTGCTCAGTTATTATTCGTTCCCTGAGTGAAAAGGTTGCGTGCTATGCTGAACAATTTTTTTTTTTCTGATCTGATATCAATAGAGAGTATTCTCTCTGCAGCGGATGAGTAAGCTCTATTTTATAGTTTTCATATTTAGACTTTTAACTTGTAAAAATACAACAAGGGCTTGCGTTAATTCAACTGTTTCTTTTATTACATTTTTGGGGAATGTGTAGTGAATAAACATCAAAAATATAATAGAGTTTATAAAGGAAGTATATTATGCAAATTTTGATTTAAAACATGGTTTTACCCGGTCCAGGTTTTACTTAATGTCTGTAACTCTTGCGCAGAAAAATTGCGAAAGTAATCAAAAAGTACGAGAAAGTTTTTAGATTTTTGAGTCTTAATATTCTAATTTGACTGGTATTTTTGCTCATGTAATGCGTACGATTACAATTTATTTAATAAATTAAAATTTATACGTCACCATAGTGTCCTGTTCCTCATAACTCAGAAATATATCTACCTAAACATACAGAGTAACTAGAAAACTCTTAAAATGAAGATCAGGCTCTTGAAGTAGACTTCAGTTATATTTTAGATAGCAATGAGATACATTCTTCTTCCAGCCGAACTGAATGTCTTAATAAAATATCTAGGCCCTTCTAAACATTTTGAAAAAAAAATTAGATGAAAGAGAAAGTATTTATAGTCACCTGGTGCCACTTTTTTGACGTTTAAGAGCAAAAAACAGATTTCATTGAGTACTTTTCATAGTGGTTTGGATTACAATAATAAGGTCTTTAATGGGATGAAGATGCATAATATACTAAATAACGGGAGAGAGTTGAGCCTTATCATTGATTAGTCAAAAAGAAACCATAAAGCATCGCTTCTTCATAATGATTACAAGGAGAATGTTAATGAAATAATGCTTGATGAAATAATCTATCAAAAAATGGAAAGTGCTTTAATTTCTTTAGCAAAAGGTTTCCAGTACTGAAAGAAACAAAAATAATGGAAGGGTTTTGTAAATTAAGGTACTGAAAGCTTTTTAATGATGAAGTGCTTTAAAAGTAAAATGGAAATATGTGAATATGTGAAAAAGAAGCCAGGAAATATGTGAAAAAGAAGCCAGGAGATACTACTGCCATCTGTATATTTGCATATTGCTATCCCATGACTTTTGTCACTTCAGTGTATAATGGTGTATTATCAATTTCTGAATTTCTGATTATTTCTCTTTAAACTGTATTTTTTTGAAATCATTATATAATTTAGTATTTGATGGTTCACGGTGTTTATGTCATGATATGACATTGGGCATTGATTTTTTTTTTGTTTAAACTCCTTTATAAAATGAACTGCGTGCAATACACATCTGTATATTTGAATTGTTAAAGTTGTAATTTGACTGAGAAATATCCTTTTTAATTATTCTTTTTTTTTGTAATTTGACTGAGAAATATCCTTTTAAAACAGTAAATAAGTTGGAAGTTTGACTAAAAACTCTCAAAGTAGGATGCTATACAAACACCAAAAACATACTACAGCTTCAGTCATAAAAATTACTTTATACTTATTTTTGTTTACTTAAAAATTACTTTATACTTATTTTGTCGATTATATATATAGAATTCATATATCGTAATTAATATTAAATGTAGCAGATTTACATATAAAAAACACATTAAAATAAACTTATTAAAGTATATATATATATATATATATATATATATATATAACCATAATAAAAAACAAACATTAAGTAAATTTATAAAATCGTTAACAATTATTAAAGAAACTTTAATAGTCTGAAAAATAACAGTTTCAAAAGGATTCAAGAAATTAGAGAAATTTTCAAAGTAGCCAATTCTATGCATTACTTAATGAAAATCATAAAAAGAGATCACAAGTTAAGATAAGTTAGTCGTCTGTAGTAAAGAATGTAGCAAAATTATTTCTGAGTTGCTTGAACCATTGAAGTCTAAACTTTTGTTAGAATGGTAGATAGACTACTGTCTATCTGTAAAATATACATAACATTTTAAAAAAATTAACTCACAATATTCATTCGTTTTATATGTGATTTCATAACTTAGCGAATTTTATTTAGAATTATATTCCTAGTTGCAGATAGATGGCGACATATATGCATATGTAATACGATCTAGGCAAAAAAGAATTAATGTCTATTTTGTGTATTTATTAAAATAATAAGTATAAATGGTGAGTTTCGTCTCTGATTTCTTAGTAATAAATCATTAAAAAAACATCTAAATTTATTAAAAACCTAACTTTTGTTCTTCAAATCTAGTACTCTGTCAACCTTAGATATAAATTAATTGATTATAGATGTTTGTTTCATTTATAACATGAACGGTATATAAGTCCTCTAGACCTTAAAACATTTACTTGTTTTCTAGAGGGACTGAATGGTATTTCTGTGTATGTATAGTTTCAGCAACATTATAATGAATAGGCAGAAAGAAATTTAAATTTAGAACAAAATTCGATTTGACACCATACTCAAAATTTTACCGATTAATTCCCTCATTCTTGTAATTATTAACAATAATAAGAATATTGTCTGAACTTAAATAAAATTTGATTTGAGTAATTCTCGTAGTTATTCTATCATTTGTTGCATTTTATATACATTTTTGCCTGCATGAGAATTAATATTCAATCCCTTTGGTGAAATTGTTAAAAAATATTGAATAAAAATGTATTAATTATCAAATTTATAAACTGGTTGAATGTTTTTAAATATTTTAATCAAAAGAAAAAGAAAAATATTTCGTAGGGGAATAAAAGGAAAAGTGATGCAGAATTGCGTTAACATAGCATTTACATTAAAAACTGTATGAAATCTATTACTTTCGGAACTTTTACAGAAGGATGTAAACCAAAATGTTGCATTACCAAATAAACATCTGTAACAATTATGGCAAAAATATCATTTTACAACCATACTAAAATTATCAGTTATGATAATTTTTAATTTTTCGTTGAACCCCCAAGTCCATAAATTATGGATAATTCGAAATCACATGGAAATCGAGATCTAAAGTAAAAGTTTTGCCTGTCACACATATCTTCAAGAATAATAGACAAATTGCATGACGTCACCAGAAGACCTCGATAATACGTCACATTTGCGAGGGTGTAAGAGAAAGGTATGAAATGGTAAGAAATGGTAACAAAGAAGTAAAATTGTTCACAAGCATTTTGTAAGCCGCTCAGTGTCATAACCGAATAGTTATGACACAGAGGATGCTGTTGATTTAGTTAGGCAAAATTAACCACCGACCGGAATGTGGACGTACTTAGATGAATGTATATGAAGAACTTGGAATCCCCCAAATTATCTTCTCTAGACTTTGGCAATGATTATAAGATGAAGGAAGTGTCAGTAGACGTTAAAGTACAAGCCATTCCCGAGCTACAAAGCCGCATGATTGATATATTTGGAAATACCGAAAGAAGCAGACGGAATCTCGTCAACTGTCTTCATCCACGGGTACGACAGCTTCAAGGCAAACTGTGTTGAGAAGTTTGAGACCAAATTGGTCTATATACTTATAAGCCTGTTGGAAGTGTTTCGATCACGAGAACTTTCTGTCTTTATCGATAAGTCTGGAGTAGACAGCATGCAATGTGGACACAGTGGTCTTGTGTTACCAACGAGTACAGGGTTAGCTTACAGTCTTATTCATGTCGTATTTTCTTATGGAGAATGGTAGGTACCCAAAACCATCAGGAGCACATCATTAAACGGCATCATAACGGCGGTGCAGAATTGCTAATTTCGGGTGGAATTATACTGCGGTCCAGAACAGATATTGTCAATTAATGCTTTCATAAATAACCACGAATCAATTTAAACGTCCTCTAGATTACTGTTAATCAATCTAAGATAATAAAATTTTAAAATTGTTTGCAGTTTGGGGTGCAAAAAGACAGATTTTCTTCTTTTATATATCTTTAATATAGTGGGATGTTAAGAATACTTTTGGAATATATTACTAATGGGGGCCATAAAGGAAGGTATAAAATCTTAGGCATTGTAATTTCGTTAAGTTATTATTTACTAACTCAAGTCCAAAAAAATAGTTATTTACACCATCTAAAGTAATTTTTCTACTGTAAATACGTGCCTATTTCTAATAGGTCTCAATTAAAGTGAACATACACAAGACTACATGAGTTATTTATGTGGTGTTACATGTTATGTGTTACAGTTATCTTTAATTTTTCCCGTATTTTTGCTAATTTAAATTACTTTAATATTTACATAACAGGCGAAATATTATTTGCATATTGATGATAAAACTGTATAATTCTTCATCAAAGTTTAAATTTTGCTTGAGCATTTAACAGCATTTGTTCAGTGTTGTTTCCAGCTATTAGTGAAAATAAATTAAGAACATATCAGAATAAAAATTTAAATAAACAAAAATTGGTTAGATTTTTTTCTATACAAGTCCAAAAATTTAAATAAGTATTTTAGGTCCAATAAAAAATATTAAAATTGCACTGATTCCCCCCCCCCCCGATTCAAAATATATGTAGTTTCCTTACTTTTTAAAATTTTTGGTAGAATATTTTATTAATTGTATGTAATTATTATCAGTATTTTCAAGCAAAATAAAAGTCTGCATATCGGGTAAATAGCAGAACCATGTGGAAATTTAAACATTTATAATCCTTTTCTAAAATCCAGTTGGTCATTGCATTAATTCCAGAGAAGAAAATAGGTTTTTTAAAGTGCACTTCTATTAATGAACTGAAAAATTATTTTATTTTATTTGCACTTTTTAATCTTTGATTCGTAAGTCCTTTTTATAAATATTATGAAAGTTAAAATCAGTTTATCACAAATTAATTATTGGGTGGTACTCCTTCCACCCAAGCACCCCTTACCTAAAATTAAAATTTATCAAATCAATCGAATAACTGATAATTTAATTCTGGAAATATTACTCAAATTTCCAGAATTACAAAATGCAGAGGAGTCTACATTTCCATAACACAGAGCAGTCTAAAATTTATGAGCACATGTACATCAGGAAGCAAGTAAAAATCTATTACAAAATTTTATTTATATAGAGAACTAGATGACCCGAAATTACTTTTCTAATATCTTGCATCCATATAATACTGTTATTTTTCAGACTATTAATATTTTTAATAATATTTACTTATTTCCCAGTTACTTTAAAAACATTTTTAATTAAAAAAATTGTGAATTTTATTTTCTATGTGCATCGAACTTAATTTTTCTTACTTCGAAATCTTCAATAAATCTCATTTTTATGATGAATCTCTCAGTTCCAAAATAACAAGATCTGAATTCGAAAAGAAAAGAAAATTCTCTAAACTAGCGAGCAGAATATTATTTTGAAGGATTCCCACTTAAAATTATTAAAATAAAAATTTCCAATAGTTATAAACTCCATTTTTAGATGTCTTATTAAATAAGTTTTAGCACTTTTTCAGCTGAACTGTAAAACAGGGTTATCAATTTTTATTTCATATTTTTGGTAATATAAATGAATAATTATGTAGATGAAATTTGGTTATACGCATGAATAGAAGATTTTATTTCTTTTTTCATGATTTTGCATCATAAATAACACGAAAATTCTTACACATCAAGAAACGGTAATTATTTGCCTTATTTTAAGAGAAATAATTTATTGGATTACTGAGAAATTATTTCCCATCCGTCTTTATATTTTCTTGTCATTTTATCAATTTACATTTTAAAGCTATGTAGTTGAAATATTTATACTCGCATTTTGTATTTTTATATATATATATATAAATTCATATTATATGTCATGCACATGTTCACGAACTTTTGATTTCACATATTTCTTTTAATAAGGCTTTTAATGGATTTATTCTTTCTAACATGGATTTATTGTAATATTGCCTAATTAAATTGGTTTCTTTCTACATTTTCTTATAAACATCAACACCAGTATTAGCTAAAAAGATCTTGATTACATAACCTCTGACTGAAATTTTTGAAATTACAATTAATTGTTTAAATCGCTATACACCCCTTACGAAATAACTTTCATAACATAAATATGTTGCTTTGAGAATTTAATATGTAATACAGATTATCAAGCATCTATATGAAACTTTATAAATGTAGTACAGAATATCAA
>JAOUZG010047704.1:3396306-3434198 GCA_026289955.1 Argiope argentata | reverse complement strand
AATTTTAATCAAAGTACTCCACAGAATAAAGTTTAAATGAATGCAGGAAAACGTTATCTGAATTGTAATTTTTTTTTTTCGAATGATGCTTTTTTTTTTTTTTTTTGGTATTTGTTCTGGTAGCCATTTTATTCAGGTACATCTTTAACATGATGGTTGAGTTTTTTAAAATTTACATTAATGACTGCGAAATTTATAAATGACTTGTATTCTTAAGAGCATATAATTATTTAACAATTTTGCTCAAAAGTACTTCAAAAGTTGAAAAAGACTTTAATGATGATTTCGTACAACCTGTTAAAGATTTCTTTCTTATTACAAACTATGTCTAACTGGATTAGATTATTTTATATTTAGTGTTGACATTTCTACTGAATGAAAATAATTTAGATACTTTAAGCTTTATTTATTTGCCTCTGAGTTGCTATTTCCTTTCAATTATTGACTAAATTTTATACCTGTCTTTTAAAATTATTTACTAAGCGTCCCGGGTTCGAGTCCCGGTTAGGGCATGGCTGTTCTTCTGTGTACTATATCTGAGGTGTGGGAATGTACCCTTGTGTAAAAAAGAGCTGTGCAACTTAGTGTGTGTATGTATCATCCTCATATGAGCTAGAAGTCAGACTTCTACCCTCGGGGGCTCAGAGGTCCATACCCTCAAAGGTTACTGCACCCCTCTTTCCGTTGCAAAGATGACACGTCATTATGATCAAAATTATTTATAACTTCTGCGAAAAAATTTACTTCCGGTTATTTATAAAAACCTTTCGGGCAGTTTGTAATGCTTGCCGCAAATAGTGGGATTTAAGAACATTTGATGAAATCTATACTTTTTTTAGTTAAAAGAAAGTAGTAGACTATAAGAGAGTTTTGAATAGCATTACTACAATTTCATAAGAAATTATTCTTTTGTCCAAAAATACTCTTTCTCATAAAAAAGTGAATATGCATTTTAAAAGACTGATGTCGTTTGTCTTCATTAAACACTCGTCATGTCTTCATTAAACACTGTCTTCATAACACACTCGGTTGCACAGCTCTTTTTTATTCGCTCTTTTTTATTCTCATATTTTTACTCGCTTGTAAATACGGTTTACAATCATATGATTGAATAATATTTGCAGGTAGCATATGTTTGTATAATTATAAATTTTTTTATAAATATCTCTTATGTTATAAGAGCTTCAAATTTTGCTCCTAAATACTGAAGCATAACGATTAGAAATCATCGTTCTGTCAAAGCACCCGAGACGACTGAAAGACCAGCTGCCGCAAGGATGCAGACAATATGATCTTCAGAAAATAGTTCTTAATTAAGGCACTGTCCAAACACAAACTCTCTATTTCTTTCCTGAGATGGTGCTTCAAATTATCCACGATGGATCCATTAACCTGAGAAAACACCATTATTTTATCCTCAGAGAAGCGAGAACTGGCTCTTTGAATAGAACTTCATTCTCATGTTTTAGCCCAGGATAATTAGTACTGATGAATAAGGATTATTAGAAACATTATTTTTTATTAATAAAAAACATGATTTTTAAAAATGTTTCCGCAAAGCTGACATTCATCTAGTTGAGAATAAAGGCCACATACTTCTCTTTCGTTTCCCTTGAAAAATGATGAATTTGTGACCTTAAATGTCTCTTAGATATGACTTTTTAACACTGAAGAAGCAAATAAAGCATAATGCAGTCTATTCATTTGACATCCCAATCACGTGGTAGAAGTAATTACATAAAAAATCTAGCTTTTAATATAATGTCTTGCAGTAAACTGTGATGTCACATTCTTTTCAGACTACGAGATGAACACTGTATTTCAGATGAGAACCTCTAACGTGTGTCAAGTAAGCATGAACTGTGATGTCACATTCTTTTCAGACTACGAGATGAATATTGTATTTCGGGTGAGACACCTTTAACGTGTGCCAAGTAAGCATGAATTATTTTATATTGACGCAGCAAAAAGGATAATAATCTATTTATATTTATTTGTTTGTTACTAATTAGATGATCAAAAAGGTGCTTTTGAATTAATGGAATCATTTGTAATCACTTTCTTTAAATGAGATCTAAAAGAATGAAACAGCAACTCTTAACCTTCATCAAAGACAATGACCTTTACCAAATACAAGTTATGCGAAATAAATTTGGTCTTCTTGTCAGAAAAATACTTTTTGAGTAAATTTTTTTCGCTAGTTAGCAGTCCTGAACTTTAATATTAAAAAATTACAACTTTCCAACTCTAGTTTCACCAACATAATCAGTCCTCAACTTTAAAATTAAAAAATTACGACTTTTCAACTCTAGTTTCACAAACATCAGCAGTCCTCAACTTTAATATTAAAAAACTACAACATTCCAACTCTAGTTTCACCAACATAAGCAGTCCTGAATTTTAATACTAAAAAATTACAGCTTTCCAACTCTAGTATCACCCCCATAGTGAATAGACCAAACCAAAGCATTAATATAATTGAAATTTAGTAAGGCTACACAAATTTACGTTCTTTAAGTTGTCAATTGAAGTAAATTTTAGGTTTATTGGTCAAATTCGTTGCATGATATCTACTATTAGAAAATTTCAAGGAAAAAGAATTAAAATAAATGAAAATACCTTTTTTAATAAACTAAATCTTTTCATTTCTTTAAGAACATTAATAATCAAACTACTTAAATTTATATATCAACACATAACATATTTTTTTCAGTTAGGAGCCTTTTACAAAATAAAAATTCCTATAATTTTAGCATGTCTTGGTTTCTATTATACAGTCAACTGTTTGATACCTCGCTATTCGATCCGAAAACTGTGACTCAAAATTCCGTTTTCTCTGGAAGAAATGCTCAACGAATTCGGAAATAGCTCAAATAACAAATCACACTATTTATATGTAAAGTCTATTAGCTTTTTGGGGCTGGAATGTTATGCAACTGGCTAAAAATTGTTTGTGCTTTAAGATAGCTGAATTATTTTTCTTACTTTTGATAAAATTATTTCTATGCTTGTGCATATTCGGGTAGTCACATAAAAGGTCAAGTTAATTCTACTCTGCTATTAGCTTGTTAGTGATCTCAAGCCACCATTTATATTAAGTTATAAATGAATAGTGTATTACTTGTACAAACTCTTTACGTTCAGATTAAATACCACTTCAATAAGGTTATATAAATTCTTTAAAGATAAGTTATTGTTCTTAGAGGAAAATAAATATATCTTAGTATGCATTTCCTATCTTTTGTTTCAGAATTTATTAGAAAAAGAGCATAATAAATTATGTGTCTGATGCAAAATTTAATCAGCACTCCCTAAATATATGTAACTGATCAAAATGAATGCCATGTGTTGGTCTTTTAATTCAAATATTATTCAAATAATCTGCCAACTTAAAAAAAAACAAACTTAACTCAGAAATTTGGAATTTTTCTCTAAGAAGAGAAGTAATATCAAGTAGTATATAATATAAGTAGTAAAAGCTTCATCTACATGCATCTCCGCTCTATTCTTTTCATCGGCAACGGCAACGTCGTGATGTTTCGGAGTTTCGCGATGTGACAAAGTGGTCACGAGCACCTCCACATCATAATTTGGAATATATACTTTAATTCGTAAGTTTAGGGTAAAGCTAAAATTAATTTGAAACTAGTTTAGACGAGCACAATAAAGCTCTAACGTCATGAAATTTGGTATTTAGTGATTTTTTTTTTGAAAATTATTTAGTTAAATAAAATAATAGATTTATATTATTTATGGAACTATTATGAGAACTTTAATAGAGTTACGTTGCACGTGCCTTTTCTATTGGGATAAAATTTAGAACAATTTTGCTTAATTGGTATGAAAAAACATAATTTCCAGATTTCAAGATAAGTTTCTTAACAAGAAGGTGTAAAATTAAGAACCATACTCGAGCAAGAAACCATGCCCTTCTTCAATGGTATTTCCTTTAACAAATCGTTTAGCATCCCCAAAACCCATTTGACTCTTCATTCGTGTACTTGAGATAACCCTCAGGTAGGGTAGAAACAAATAAAATATGACATATTATTTATTGAATAACAAAATATATTGTCTAATCCTTAAAATTTACTTGAATTATTTTTGTTCCTTGCTATTTCTGTCGACAATTTGAGAATAAAGGATTAATGAGCATTTATTTTGAGTCCCAATTTTTTCAATTTTATACTTAACTATCACTTTTTAGGATTGTGGGGGATTTAAGTTAAGCCATTTGAAATACATGATGCATGTTCTAAATTTGATTTAATCTTAGTGGCGAAGCTATTCATTTATAACTTTTTAAGATCATGTTATTATACAATTTACCAGTAGCTGGCGTAAGAGGAATGAATGAACCAGTGTGATGCGTTCCTAAGAAAAGTAAGTGAAAGTATTGATTATTCTTTGAAAAAAATTATTCAGTTTCTGAAAACTTATCATATTCTTAGTTTAAAATCAAATATTGATCGTTTAGAAGAAAAAGAAAAAAAAATTTTTTTGCTAAATTTATTGTTTTTGAAAATATTACAATCATTTTAGTTTGCCTTAAATTAATACTAATGGGGAAATCATTTATTTCAAAAGTGGTAATGATTAACTAACGTACGATAAGTTAAACTTACGTAAGGCTAATAGAAAATAGTGCAAATGCTTCTAAAATTATTATTTTATGAAAATAAATTTGCGAAATTCTCGAAATTAGGTTTTTAGCAGTTCAAATGATTATACTTTTGAAGTTATTGAAATCTTTAAAGCTTATTATTTTTTTAGTTAATCATCAGATTTCGTAAACTAATTACTGAAATAATCTATTAAAATATTATTAAATATTAATTTATACTATATTATTCATAATCAAAGTTAATCTTTTTTATAACTGTTTTTTTTTAATCTAATGTATAGTTACTGACAGTTATATAAAAATAATTGGCGAGTAAAATATTTTTAACTCAACTTTTATAACCCAAAACTGCATATAAAAACATGTTTTCTCCACTTTTTACTAGAACAATTAATTAATAGCGTTTTATTGAGTAATTGTATAATTGTTAAAAAACATAATCAAACGTTCACTGTTTGTTATGTTTTTTCAATTCAAAACTTTACTTACTGACAGGAGAGCTACAGAATGGCCTGTAAAAGATATTGTGGCTCATCCTCTTCTATTATTCGCTACTAAGGATAAAGCGATTCTATATCCTACAATTTGTCTGTTCCAAACTTGTATATTACGCAGGGAGTTTTTTATTTTTCACTTCTACCCAGTTCTTTTCTCCCATTCTTATCCCTGAAATATGCGAGTTCTTCGAGGACCGTCCTGTCCTGCTCGTCAAAACTTTGACGGTGGTGAAAAATACTGGGGGACAGATTGAAAGGCCGCGTGATCGCAATATCCAAGTTCCATGGCAAAGGTGACGAAACTACATTGCCTTAAATCACGGGCTTCGTGCCGCGAACCTTTGACCCGCCAAGCGGCGCCACTACAAAGCGACCCACACAATGCCAATGCTTAAATCACCCATCTCGCCAAAATAAATGCCTGCCAGTAGAGTCGTCCCACTATAAATGCACAACTATGACTTCCCTTACCTGTACAAAACCCTTTAAAGGCTCATTACTGAATGTATCTTCGTGGGGGGCCTTTTTCATTCGCTACTTTTTCGCCCTCCCGGATTGTCGGGTTTTTTTCGGTGATAGAAGTTTACCTGGCTTAAGAAGAATGCGGTGCTTATCGCATACTGTCAGGGAACTACCAGAAACAGGGTGGTATTAGGGAGATTTAAGGTTTCTATAAATCGGATGTCTCGACGAAAACTATGTTCTCCATTTACGAGATATGCCGTTTAGTTAAGCCGGCAACCCTTTATGTTTTCCCACTTTATTTCCGCTAAGAGTTGTTTACCATTGCTTGATAGTTGTTATTATCGAAAGTTTTGTTTTCATGCAGATTTCTCAAATTGAAAATATTTTGCTTCTTTGTAAAAATGGATTAGAGCAAAAAATCTTCTTTCTTTGATGCTAATTTTTCATGCGAACTTCTGTAAATAAAAATAAATATATGGGAGCAATAGCATTTTAGGAGGTAAATATAATCTTTAATTAAATGTGTAGAAAAATAATGGTGACTTAAGTTGTTTTATATAAAATAAAATAATAGAAATTTCTATATTCAGTATCATAACGTTAAAAGATTTTTATGAAATACAAAAAAGTTTTTTTAATGTATTTTTTATAAGATATATTCCTTTAAGATATACTATGTAAAAGATAAATCCCTTTTTTTTATTGTTTAAATCTCTTCTCCATATTTTCCTCTCAGTAACACGAATGAACTTAATATAATGTAACATTTTGATTTCATTTTCGTAAAAATCAATCAATGAATAGACACAAGATTTTTTGACTCAAGATTTTAATCAGTAAACTATTAAATTATAAAAAATTTAAAATTAATAAAACAAAAAAGAGTAAAGAATATCTCATTTTACTTCTTTAATATATTACTTTTGTCGGATTTATATTTGGTTAGTTAATAATCAACGGTAAGATAGCAATAAAAAATTTTGATGAAATTAAATGCCTTCTTAAAAAAGAATGTATTTAATAAGAAGGCGTGACAACAGAAGTGATTCAAAAATATTTGAATATTCAGGTTCACGTTTTTTTTATATTATTTAATTATTAATTATGTATTTAATTATTAATATTTATAAAAAATTGCTTTTACATGTATGTATAGGTATTTATTTTGGAATTTTTAATGATTCTTACCTACGATACATAACAAAGGTACTAAAATTTTCTAATCAATGAGATTTTTGTAAAATTTAAATACGGAAAATACTATAGAACCTCAATTATCCAGTCAGGTACTGACTTTTTAAACAGATGTCTATGTTAACAAAATTGAACTGTATTTTTTAATAAATCATGAATTTTCAGAGAAAATTGTCACGGTTGGCGCTGGAATCGGCTCTTACGATGCAAAGGCTTATTTAAGGTTTAGTAAGGGAGTGATATATTATTACTCAAAAAATATTTCGAAGCGGTTTGATAAAAACAATTCCTGTCTTAAACAGTTGAAAACTGATGTGAATAAATGTCATATAGTTTCGTGAGAAAAAATGACGCTATAATTGTGGGCAAGTTTCACGTTGTCGAGTGAGGGCAAATATTCTTTTCAAAACAAACCTTCTTATCGAGAAGATGCAAAGTAAACATCGAAAATCATTTATAATCACGAATCTTCTCTTATATAAGAAGACTGATAGTTAATAAAAAATTGATATATTAGAACACGATAATATTTATAACTTTATTTCTATGGATTTAAACATACAATTTCGGAAGCTATGGTCTAAAATTTAGTCTTTATTAATGGAGTGCTCGATTATCCGCAAGGGATTACGTTTCCATTTAGCACGAATAATCGAAAGTTCGATGGCATTTTTAAAAATAAAAATATAATGACTTCAAATGATGTTTTATACAATTGAAATTGACCCTAATATATCATGTTAATCATTACCGATGCATAATTCTGAAGTTCAAAACATCATGTAAGACTTTTATTGTTAAATAAATATATCAAATTACTCAGTTAACTCAAAAATTTATCTAAGATACTTCTCGAAGGCTTAAAAATGTCCTTAGAAATAATATAAATTTTCTATATGATTTATAAATCATGGAGAGAAGTGAAATTGGAAAATAAATATTAAATAAATGTTAAATTGAAACGTAAAATCAGAAACTATTATATGAGTGAACGTAATTTAATTATTGAGTATATCAGTTATAATTTTCACAAAAAGAAATTTTCCAAAAAAAAAAAAAATTGCGTTGCGATATTTCCAAAATGAATTATTAAAAGAAAATGAATTATTAATAACAATTTCATCGCATGGTGCAGCTAACTGTATTAACTTCTGGTGGAAAGGCAAAAAATGAAGACTGCTTAAAACAGTTAGACTGGTTACTCTTATTCTTAATTTTATCCAAGGAAAGAAAAGATTATTCATATTTCTTCTGAGAATCGAGAAAAGTATTTAAAAATCAAAATGTGTTAATTCTTAATTTCATCAGAAATTAGCTAACAAAGTCGGTATTTCTGAGCTAAATACCATAACATACAACAGAATCTTTTCATGCTAGTATAGCATGCACCAAAAAGACCACACCAATGTCGAAATATATTACACATTTTTCTGGGAAACACAAGTGTAAATAAAAAACTCTATACAAGAACATAGATATTAGATGTAATGCACAAATATATTCATCATGTGACTGTTAATGTAATTTTGTTACTGATGTTGTTTTGTTGCTTGATAGGTAATAATCGTTTTATTTGTTTGATCGTTGGAAAGGGATCCATGGAAATCTATTGAATTAAAATGTCGGTAAAAAATAATTCATATTATAATTAGATCAACAATAAAGAATTAAATAAAGCTGTAGGAATGCGGAAGATATTTCTATCTTTCGTATTGCTGTTGCTTCAAATTTTATTCCAGTTGCTTAGAAATTATTCTCTTTGTTATAGAACTAGGATTCCGCATGAAATTAACAATAATTTTTTCAACTTCATCGATATTTTGTTTATTTACATCTGTATTTTGTGCAAATAATTGAACACAGTTGTATTTAATATCATCTTAAATGGATGCAACTAGTCTCAGCTAAGATCGAGATTTTATTAAACCTAGATCTTAACTATATTGTTAATCTTACGTTCTTAATTTTGATAACATTGTAACAAAGCAAAATTATTTGAATTCATACATATTTTTAGTTTTAAAAAAGAAATAGTTATCTGGTATAAACTGAATGATCAATTTAAATAATTAGCATATAAATCTAAAGATATATCAAAGGCAATTCGGTAATTATATTGTAATTCTTTTTATTTTAAATGGCATCCAATTTTGAAATTAAAAAATTAAAATTTCATAAATTCTACATATAGTCGGCTTTTGATTTTTAAAAAAACTGAACTTTTATCAATTGAAACTCAGGCATTGAACAGTTTTTAATAAAACCGGGTTCAAACTCAGCTATCTCAAGTTTAAGTTATTGTATAAAAAACTAAATTCTTGAGATCCTTGATGATATTATCTTTAAAAATTCTCAGTGCATTTTTAAAACTTTTATTAATTTGAAAATTTGTAATTAAGGCTTACAATTTTTTATTTTCTTTCCACTGTAAGAAGTCACTCATAAAAAGTAATTTGTAAAAAAAAAGTCTTTAAACCCTGAAACCTCAAAAATGTTTTAATTGAATATTGCTAAATATATTGATAACCAAATAAAGATGGAAATTACTCATTCCTAATTATCATTTTTGTTTTCAGCATAACATTTTTGTATTCTTTCTGAAAGATACTTTCTTTGAGAAAAAAAAGGACAGAATTGATCATTTGATATCGTTTATTATAGATTATAAATCATTTGCACATTTAAAGTAAAAAAGTGTTAAAATGAAAACAACCAATAAAATTAAAAGAACATTTTCCCGTAAAATCTAATAACTTTCCATGTTGTTAAATACAAAAAAAGGATTGAAAGTTATGTAAATAAATCTACATCATTAAAATTCTGATATTTAGTTAATCAAAAAAATTTCAAATAAACACTTTACGATGATCAAATTCTTGTGAATCAATTTTCTCTAAATAATGCATTTCTTTAACGTTTTAGTAAATATTTATATTAAAAACAAAGCAAAATTCTTTGAAAAACCTTCAAAGGGAAAAATCCAATGAAATAAATACCTAAGAACTTAAAAAGACTGCTGACAACATTAATACACATTAAAGATTTTATTTTCTTTTATTAAATCTAAACAAAATAACTACTGCTACTCGAATTGTTTAATTTTAAATTCATAGATTAATTTTATGGTTTACATTAGGCCTCATTACTCATTCTGAAAACAATAAATTTTTAGTTCCCCATTTTTCTGAGTGTCCAGATCTTTGGATGCAATAATTAAAACTAATCCAATTTAATTAAGTTTAAAAGAACTTTGAATAAAAATATTTTTCAGGATCATAAATAATGTAGCTAAGTTTAATGAATCTGTAATTGATCAATAAAAAATGCCACTGCAATTATTTAAAAGTGATGCCCTTGAATGATTTGCATTCAAACTGATAATAATATACTCAATTAATGTTCCCAGGACACAAGCCAAATCAGTCACGTTAACTTAATTTACGCATTTACTGGTCATTCTTGCAGAGGCAAAAAGGATTTAAAGCCACAAAATAGGTGTAAGACATCGTATTGTAACATTCCAGATGACATGTGTAGTTATATTTGTCAGGTAATTCTAATTAGAAATTTTTAATTTTCGTTTTTCTTTATTATTTTAATTCGGAAGTACTTCAAAATGAATCGGAAATGAGGATTAATTAACAATGTTTAATTTTAAATGCATCAAACATTTAAAAAATAAACAGAATCGTTTGAAAATAATCGGCCGAAAACATGTTAAACCTAACCTAAATAGCGAGGGGGGGGGAACTGAATCCATTACTTATTTGGCGGTGGGGAAGTGAAGATTTTTGGCGAGAAAGTTAGTTTTTAATTAAATAATAAAAAATTAATGAATTAATATGGGAAAAAATTCTATTAACATCAAATGCATCCATTACTAGTTTTTAAAAATTTACTTGAACTAGAGTGGATGAATAAAAAGTATAGGGAAAGTGTGGGCTAATATTATGAATTGAAAAAGGGGATTCGCGCGTTTTGAATTTTTCAGTAAAAGCTTTCTCTTTTTATATGCTACCTAGAACTTTTAGCAGATATCTTAAACCTTTATTTAGTATTTACCTCTACTGATATACAACCTTTATTTTGCAGAATAAAATTTGCGCATAATTAATATTTGCTTAATTTTTTCTCATGTAATTGGGAAATAATTTTGTGTAATCCGTTATATTTTATTGACTACTCTCAATTTATTAGTTTTGCTATAATAATGAGCTGAACACAAAAAGTAACTTTTAAAATTGCTTTCGAGGTATTAACTTCACAAAAAACAATCAAGTGTAAGAACAAAAGAAAAAATTCCAATATATCCGATTAAAAACAGAAACATACCGTTTTCGTTTTGGAACTAATAACCCTGTATTTATATCTCTTCAAGTACTACAGAAAAAAATATATCTATTTATCTCCGTATATATGATTTTTTTTAACTTTTTGTCTTCAATATGAATAATAATGAAAAAGGGATAATCAAATCCATTTTTTACTGCTTTTTTATAAGGGAAACAATTTTTTATTAATATCTCTTAAGTCTTTTTATTTATGTATGTGAGAAGCTGGAGAATACTTCCTACACAGTTCGCAGTTTTATTTATTTTATTTTTTCGCTTCGTTTCAAATAAGGCCGGAGTAACTTCCGAGTTGAGACCATAATCTATCATCCGTTGAGTACTCCGGAGCAAAGGTCGTTGGAAGAAAACAGGTGTTGTCACCGGTATTAAGTAATGATCTGCTTAATGGTAGGCTGATTACCAAATCGTTTTTCTTTCACCTTCAGCAATTGGCAATGGCACTCCGGGAGTCCCACCACGAGTAACGAGTTCTGAAGGTGAATGCAATGCACCACCCGTATGCTTGTGAAATATTCAGTTCAATTATTGAATCCGTTTAGACAAAATCAGGGGATGAGTATGCATTTTATTCCCAATTACTTTGCAGTTGTTTACCTTTCACTGGAGTAGAACAGAATTTTGGACAATCCAACATTAACCTCAAAAACTATAAATACTCCTCAGGGTTAATTTAAAGACATAAAATGAGATGGTATGTGATAGAATATTAATAGATAAATACACAAATATGATTATAATCCGGATACATCCAAACTTAAGATATTTTCATAGTACGGAATTTGAACAATTTTCAATATTGATTTTTATTGGTTTCATACGTAAATACATAATTTTGTAGCAATTGCTTGCCTTAAGGATGCTTGATTGTGCTTTTATTGCTTAGATAAAAAGATTGAAATTTTCAATTTAAACATTTTAAATTATTTTAAAAAACATACAAGCTGGTCAGTGGTATAATATAGAGTTACTTTGACATGAGGATGTTGTACTTTTGACATAGATTTAGCATAAAAATGACTTTTATTTACATATAAAATAATAAAATGGTTATTTTTGATTAAATCTGAAATTTTTATTCTTAAAAATAAGTTATTTACTAAGGTCCACATTTTTTTAAAAATTTGTTTGTTTGTTTTAAATTTATTCATTATGGTATTATGAGGAAAATCTTACTAAAAAAGTGTATCACTACCTTCGGAATTCATCTTTTTCTTAGCCATTTTTTTTTAAGCAGCATTTTCTTTAAATCCCTTTCTAGGTAGAAAACTCCAAAACAGTTATTCATCAATGATGTAGTGGGAATTTTATCACTAAGCCAGATTTTTAAAATCTTTAAACTATTGGCCTATCTTTACTTATTCCAATTCTTCGTTGAATCTTAGGAAAAGGTTTCACTTCGTTCAAAAATATAACTGAGACGATCGATGGTACATTTAAGCTGATAGAACTAGCGGTCAAAATCTATGTTGACTTATTTCCAATGACTGAAACATGTATGAAATCCGGTTGAATCCTCTACCTGTCAATTATAGATGAAGACAAAATCTCGTCACCAGTAAAATCATTTTGATTAAAGGGAGTAAAAACTATAAAATTGAGCCTTTCCTTGATATTATTCAGATATTTTGTGTGCCCTTCCAGCAAATTTAGTCGCATTATATATTACAAGTTTATCACTATTACCTAGTTGTAATAAGTTTAGAAAGGGCCAAATATATCCCTATCGAGTGGCGGTATTGGATAATTATTGTGAGGATGAACCCTTTCTTTTATCTTAACAATAGGGATAATTGTATGAACTCTTTGGTTGTTAAAATTTAACAGTGCAAATGTTCCAGGACTCAGTCGATATGATAAATAAAATATTTTTAAAAAATTAAAGAAAAGTAGTCTCATAATATAACCTAAAGATAGAGATATGATTTAAAAGTTGAAAAGCAATCTCGTAAGAAAAAAATCGTCAAAGAAAAATATTATAACGATTCAACTTTTTAAAATTAACATAATACACAATATCGTATATTAAATTTTAGATTGAGGTTTGCTTAAAACTCGCATATAAATTCATAGGTGAAATATTTCAATTCGTCTTTCTTTCAAAAGAAATTTCCGATCCGATAAAGAATAAAAGGGGGAAGTTTATTTCTATGTACCAAAGCATAACCCAATCTACTATTACAATGATTTCAAGATTACATTGGGATTCTCTTGTGATATCTCATATGGCAAAGATTCAAATATAGATGGTATATATAAATTTTCATCTTTCTCACAATAGGAAAAATGTATCTTAGATTAAACATCTTTAGTTTCTTCTGAATGAGAAATACTGTATCTCTGATCTGGTCAAAGGAACAACACTTTATGGTGGTCGTAGGCCCAAGGTATAGTTTCGGATTTAAATCTCTCTAAATGACTTTTGGTTTGGAATAGAAAAAAACTGACATTATTTCTTAATTGTTTTTTTTTAAAAAAAAGGTTATGATGCAAAAGGAAATATATGTAATGTTCATTTTTGAGAAATGAAATTACAGAAATATTTTTATTCAACAAATTAAATATTTCTTTAAAAGAGCAATAAGTTAAATAATTGGTGGGTGAGCTGAACACAAAAGTTTCAAATCTAGTCACCGATTATCAACTGAGACAGAAGTGATCTAAGGAACAACACTTTATCCTATTCTAAAATACGGAATTTGTGAGATGTAAATTCATCATTACTCTTAAATTTGTTGTGAAGTAAAACTATTATTAGGAGGTTAATTGTGATATTATGATCTAATGCACAATTTCCTTGAACATTGAGAGTTAGAAATATTGATGCATTTATAGAGAAATAATTAGTTAATATATTATCATTAATGACACTGTACGAATCAGAAATTCTCTAGATCCTATTTAAAAGATTTTAAATTTTCTTATTGAATAACTATACATTTTGCTGACATTTCTTGAAAATTCTTAGTACTTGAAAATACTTAGTGTATATATATATATATATTTATATATATATATATATATATGTTTATGTATTTATATATATATATATATAATTTGAATTAAAATATCCTTTTGGTCACGTAACATTCAGGTGTCAGCGAATTAAAATGAATTTCCACTTCCCACTTTGTTTTCCATTAAAAAAGTGTTTTAAAAAATACTTTATACTTGAAAAATACTTAAAAAGTACTACTAAAGCAGTAATACTTAAAAAAAATACGTTTAAGTATTTATTATTTACACTTTAAGTATTATTAAAATATAAAAATACTTTTAAAGTATTCCAGATATTTTTTTAATGCTTTGGTGTTATATATCTATACGTATATCGTTTTATGTCACCATTCTATTTTAAGGAAAATTACTCTGAATTTTTCAACTGCATAATGCCCAGTAATTTTAAAATGGTTTCATGGGTTTAAAAGCCGAAATATCTAGAGCTCTCAGTTCCAGGCTCCGAATGGAGCAGTAAATGCGAGTTTCGCTTATGTTAATGGAATATGTAGCAATCTCATTCTTCAATTTTAGCTAATACAAATAATAATGAAAAGTATACTTCGATAAAAATTTCTTTAAAATTCAACGAATTAGTACATTGAATCAATAATTTTCCTTTTTTCATTATTAAACAAAGATTAATAGGCTTTCTTCCTTTTACCACCTTTTTATAGACATTTAGAATTCAGGAAAAGACTTTTGGTCCAGGAGGTAAAAATCAACTCTTTTATATATATGATCTTAAAAGAAATCCTTGAAGAAAAATTTTACAAATCCTTGGTTCAATCAAAAAATGACTCAGAAATTCTTGATTGTAAACCATCATATTTGTAAAAAATAACAAATGTCATCTTAATTAATGGTCTACTTTAATCAATAGTGTAATTTTATTCTCTATGAAGGAAACTTTGACTTTTGTTTCTTTTTGTTTTTTTAAGATTTTTTTTTTGTTCTCTGAAGTGCAACATTGTTGGTATACATTTATATATCATCACCGATATATATATATATATATATATATATATATATATATATATATATATAATTGATTGACTGGTAATTATCAGTAAGATTGTCCAGACTTTTCAAGAAACAAAAACCAACAATTTATTTTTTTTAATTTTTTAAAAGTATAATCTCATTTTGAAGAATTTATTATGTTCAATTTGGAATTAAGTATTTATACTATTTTACTTCCGGTGAACAAGGGTAAAATTTTGTATTCCATTTTTTATAAATAAATATAACCTTATCGATCTTTGTCATAAAGAAAAATCAAAATTTTTATTTTTTAAAAGAAAAATTTACCCATAATATTTGACATTAAAAATGAAAATCAATGCTAGAGATAATTGCAAAAGCTGTAAAATAATTAAAAGTTAAACTATTTCGGAAAAATAAAAATTATTACACAGAATAATAATCATGCTTATCCAAGTAAACTGTTTACAAGTTAACTCCTCGGTAACTTTTTTAAATCTTTCTACATAAAGTATTTCATATTTTGACAATCAATGACTAATTTTTAATTTTTTTTAATATCAAATATCTGACTAATAAAATGGGCATTAAGAAACCAAAGAACCAATCACTTCATTCGGAACTGCTGAACAGATTTCGTCAGTTTTAATACCATATTACACACGTCACAACCCTTTTTATGGGACGAGCTTCATTCATTCATCCATAAATCGTAATATAAATCTGAAACAGAGAACGATCATCTCTGACCCAGTACTCCCAGTGAAATTACTCTCGATATGGAGGACTTTGTGATCACGACAGATTTAACGAGCCCCAGTCACCCCATACTCTGGGAATCTTTGACCAGCGAAGTTCGAACTCGGAACCTAAGGAATACGAGTCCAGCACTACACCGAACTGGCTATCCCGGCCTGTTCCTTTTATTGTAATTAGATGTACTTCATTGAAATTTGTTTACATGACTTAATTGTTTACTGACTGTTGTAACTTAATACTTCTATCTATTCCCATGACTAATTTAATACTTCTTATAAAAGCCAAGCAGCTGATCTCCAAAAGCGCATAGTTTGATTATTTTGAAAGAAAAAAAATGTAACAATGAGAAATTTACTTAAAAATTAAGGTATTAAATTCTATTTACTATGATGATTAAACTGATAAAGAATTCAACTTAGTCTTTAAATATTCCTTAAAAGCTTTGATATAAATAATAAAAATATTAATAAAGACATATTTATTCTTTCTTTTAATGATTTCTTTTTTTATTCCATTTGCGAAATCATTTACCTTTAACCAATCAGAAAGAAATTTATATCATTACTTTATATCAATCAAAAAGTTGTGCGCTACATTCAAGTTCATTCATATCAAATATGCGGCAAATATCCAATGGCATGAACAACAACATTTAAATCCTTAGCACAGTTAAATGAGCTGGCCGAATATAACCCTAACTCGAAAAAACAAAAAGCAATACAACTATCATTTCTCATAAAGTTGAATACACCATGATTAATTGATTTCGAACAAGTATGTTACGGCGGTAATTCTTTAAACTCTAATCTCAGGCACCGGTGAGACACAGTATCATCGAATGACAACCATCCGGTTTCAAAGTAGTTGGTTTTATTGCCCAGCAAGTACTCTCCACATCCAAAGGTTGTCCTTTGGACGTGTTGCTTGAAAAATCGGTGTGATTCTCTGTGGGGTGTTCGTGGGAGTTAAAAGTGTCGCGATCCCTTGCACCCCATCTTGGAGCCCCCGTAGCGACCCCTCCCTTAGTTGCCTTCAACGAATCATTTATTAAACGCTAGGGCTCCAATGACTGCTATTGTTTTCTCTTAAATGTTTCCTCCCAGAGACAACAACCACCAATGTTGATGGAAAAACTTGAATTTCCTGGTAAGCACTTCGACTGCTGTAATGGTTTTTAGATGAGAAAAATCAACATTGACGGTCAAAATAAAAAGAACGAGCTGTGGAAGGAAAAATACTTCATCATTTATCAGAATCAAGTAGATAAATATTATTTGGTTTAATCAAAATTGACATCTTGTAAGGCGGCCATGAACCTACCTTCGAAGAAGAATCATTGCATGGAGTGGAAGAATCTCCTAGTACAAACACGGGAATTATTGCCCGTGATACTGCTGCATCTCACGCAAGGAGTATTTACATCCCTACCATTTACAACGGGCCCAGTCATTGCAACCTGATGTCTCAACGTATCAGTCATACTACGTACGGATGAAGCCTCTTTCATGTAGGAATCTTTAATCAAAACAATGTTCATCTGGTCGTATACAGTGTAGATTGTTGCGAAAAACAATCCACATTGTATGCACTAACATGCTGCCTAATAATGATTCTCAGTGAATGTAAGGGTAAATATTATTGCTGATTATTTAATCAGACCATTCCTCTTACCAACCCTACAGGATGATCTGAAACAACGCATTTTTCTGGAGGAATTACTGCCAGAATTACTGAGCATTGTTCTAATGCTTGTTTGCCCTGCAATGTGATTCCAGCCCGACGAGGCTTCAGATCACTATTCCCTTAATAAACAGTGCGTTTTACTAAAATAGTACTTCATTACTTGATTTGTATATTTTTGTCCTGCGATAGATTGAGAATATTAGACCTGTCCTTCGACCACCATGATCACTTGATTTATCAAGAATGAATTTCTTCCAGTTTGGGACCTTCAAATCCTTGGTCTACAGGACTCCCGTTGATTCTGCAACCGATCTCATCGCAACAATATCCAATGTCGCAGCAAAAATCCACGAAATGCCTGGAATTTTTGAAAGGATTCTACAATCGATGCACCTCCGGTGTGAAGCTTGCACAGCTGTATATGGTAAGAGTTTTCAGTAGATACTGGGAAACTGAATATATACAAGTACAAACCTAGAGTAAAGTATCATGAAACACTTTTTCGACTTTTAATTTCGGCCCTCCATCATCATCTTCCTGGGTCAGGTTCGCGTTTCCGATCATACATTTTTATGTGATTTTATTTCGTCTTTGGGTTTCCTACCACTCCCCCCCCCCGAAAGTTTGTATATAAAATTTTAAATCGCCCTGTTATAATTGGTCTATATTAATATTTTATATTTCAATAATCATAAATAACTAATATCTATAATATTAACTGTATAATTGCAATAAAGAATTAATAATTCTGGTTACTAGTCAGTTACAAAATCACATTCAAATAGGGGATGTCAAGTAACTTTCAGATTTGAAAACTAAACTAAGTGACATTAGATGCCTGAATTTTATAAATATTTGTCATTTAGATTTGAAAATAAACGATATTTGTAATTATAAGATTAAAATTAAAGATTATATTTCAACATTAAGATTAATAAATTAAAATAACAATTATATATAAAATAATCCAGATTAATCAAACTGTGCAGATATTAGACATCTATTATATTCATATTCATATCACATTAATACTAATCGACTAAATGGCTCTATATGCCAGAGGAGATTTCAGGAATTGAATAGAGAGCCATGAGCTAACTTCGATATGTATTTGAACAATTCGTATTTAAATTGTACTAAAACTCATAAAAATCATGTATTGTGCGACAATTTAACATAATAAACTGAGCATCATACTAGAAAATCAAAACGGATATGAAATTTATTAAACATTAATCCTTACAGCTACAAATTGAATGAAATGTGGAATTTGATGTATCATGTAACTCTGACGTTCATGACTTTTTGGATGCCAACTGAACCTTTAAAAATGATTTTTCAAAGATGTGAATCTTAAAAATTATTTGCTGAAAAAAATAGCGTGAATCTTAAAAAGGATTTGTTGAAAAATGTCTTCGGTAAATCATTTCTTTAATTGCTTGACTGGAAGAGTCGTTATTTTGATCACTCTTTTCGATGCAAATCTTTTTTTATTTATTTATTTATTTCTGTATTGGATAATCTTTATTTCCTTAATTGTTTAGAAATTTAAA
This sequence comes from Argiope argentata, assembly GCA_026289955.1. Lineage (NCBI taxonomy): Eukaryota > Metazoa > Arthropoda > Arachnida > Araneae > Araneidae > Argiope > Argiope argentata. The sequence continues at coordinate 3,415,093 of JAOUZG010047704.1, read as the reverse complement.
ATTAATCGCCATGTATTAAGAGGACAAATATGTTAAAAGCAAATTCTTTTGTTTTTATATATTTCTTGGGAAACAAGCTGTAAGTATTCAAAATGTAAGGAAAAAAAGATATTAAAACTACTTAGTTATTTTAATTTAAATAATAATACTAATACAATGTTATAGAAGATTTTAACCAACTAATATAAGTTTCAGTAAGAAATAAGATTAAATACAACTTAAATAAACAAATAACTAAAGCTGTGAAAGTTAAGTTCCTTTAATAAGCCTGGAGTATCTGAATAACTATTGTTAAAACATCGACTTATAAAGAAAGATATAGATTTTTTCAGCCTTGTGCATAGATGTAAAATAGAAAAGGTTCGTTGATTAATACTTATAACTAAAAAATAAACAAGAAGCTTTTAAAATAAGGATCTGGGAGGGAGGGGGAATGTTTCTGAAATCATTTTTAAGAACAAAATATCGAGTGTAATTTGAGACGGATTTAAATTAATTTTTTAATCCTGAGCATCGTTGACGAAAAATTTTTGGTGATCTCAAAAATTGCAAAATTATTCCAAGAGTACAGTATACTTTTACAGTATACCTTCCCATCCATTATATTCAACTGTAGAACATACTTTTTAACTCGTATATTGTTAACTATTCACGGGTTTATTCGAGTTCATCAAACTAGCGGCGAACAATTGGTTAATTATTAAAGATCGATTGTTAAACGGTAAAATTGCATCAATATTTCTGCAAAAGTAATCTTTAAGAATAAAGTATTTTCCCAACTTTTCTAGAGCAATAGTAAAAGCTCCGATAAGAAAATTTGAAAATTTTGGTTGTAACTTATTTTAATTTAATTTTTTCCCTTTTTTTAAATTAAGCTTGCTAAATCCGAAAGCTCTCACCTTGAAAGCATTACTTATTAAATTTATCTCCAAGTTCTTTTGAATTAAAAAAAAGTTTGTAGCACTATCTACAACGACTCAAAAATTATTTGAGTTCAAAACTGTAATTTATTAAAACTAATCCTGTAAAAAAAATCAACCTTGAAAACAATGAATCCTGTCTTCAAAACTCTAAGAAAGGAAAAAATTTATTCACATTTTATAAATAAGGACTTAACCAAGTACTTCTGACATGCTGGCTTTTGAGGGGGGAAACCCTTATCGAGGTAAACCATAATAAAGGCAAATAATAAAATACTAATAAATCATTATCTGTTTGATAGTTAGGAAGTTGCACTCAGAAATAAGAAGTACATATTTCCTATTTCTGCGTGTACAGCTTAGATATTTATAAGCATTCAAAACTCATTAAAACAATTTGAAACCTTCTGAGGATTATTTTCATTAGATTTAATGAGGCTTTTTGGAAAATGTATAGGAAAAAAACTAATATTCAGTTTTAATTTATCTCGAAAGTCTTTCAGTTCTATAATAAATATTCAGAACAATGCATGCAGTTTAATTTCATTTCAGGCTACTGTAAAATATTCAAAACAAATTGAAGCAAAAAAAATTGCAATTTTCCATTTCCGGTTTTCTTTTCTGTGATTGCTTGAAATTTCTTCAATATAATATCCCTCAATAATTAATATTGGCAAGATGAATGGTGAGTCCAAAAGAAAATAGTTTATTTTTGAAACATTTTTGCTTCGGGCTCTAAAGTGCCACACTATACAATTGACGTTAAAGAAAAATGATGTAGGGTGTCGGGGTTTTAGGCAACGCGCCGTGTTTCAAGTACCCACAGCATGAGATGAAGTTGGACGTGAAAGACCCGATAATCATTCTTCAATAGGAATTTTTACGTCCAAACACCACCTCGGGTGACTGCTGGGCGCAACACCTATAAGCTGCCAGTAGAAGAAGGGTTGAAGTGACAAATGATGTAGATATTCGGAAGATTTCTTTTGACTCTTCCGTTATCTTCGGAAAATAAGTATATGATTTGTTATATTCGCTACTTCTTTGCTATCACCTCCAGAATAACACAGTAAGGCATGTTACTCTTCACTAACTGCAAAATAGGACATTTTCAGAAAATTATTTTTTTTTCACCGCGAATTTCGTAAGGATTTTCTTTTAAAAAATATCCTCTGAAGCAATTCATTTATTTGAAAGCATTAAAGACAAGGAATAAAGAAGAAGATTTTTCCAAAGAAATCCTACCGAATTTAATAATGAGTTTAACAATGGCAACCTTTCTGAATCTCGTACGCACGTAACGTATTGAAATCCGAAAAGTTCAATAACGCTTCACGCGGATGGTTGTTATTCATTCGGTTTGCAAAATGATGCTTTCTTTATTCCTAAGTCTATTACACTCTAGCTAAAAATTGTGGTTTATATATGGTGATGAAATCGATCTTATTGATATCTATTTAAATGAAATTTTTGGGCATGTTTGGTAATAATTCAATGAATAATTTACTTCATATTTTGTTCACAGCAACACTGACACCTAATTAGTTCTAAAGTAAAGACGGGTCTCTTTTTAAAGTCTCAAAATGTCAAATTAAGAATGCAGAGCAAAAATTTTAAACTTTTCACTTCTCAAAATAATTGTTATTAGCCGAAATAACACGGTGATTTTTAAGAATTAAATTTTGAATTTTGAATTCTATTAAGAAAAGTGAATCAAAGATACATTCCCTTCATAGCCTCTTCTATGGCACAAGCTATTAATGATCTGTTTCGAATTTTGCGGTTTTCTACGTTTTGTTATTTTACTTACCCATTTGTCTTGAACTGCCGTCTTATATCAATCATATTCTTCTAATTTTCATCTATCTATCTATCTTATATATATATATATATATATATATATATATATATATATATATATATATATATATATATATATTCTCATTTGTCTTCATAATTACTTTTTTTCTTTTAATTTACAGCAAAGAAGTTGTTGTTGAAGTGTGTACATGCCCAAAATCATGAGAGAATTACCAAAGACTGTTGACCTTTAAATGGTTTTCACTCCAGTTGTCTAGTAGAATATATCAATGCTGTGCTGGAATTTTTCTTGTCTGCTGTTGTTTAGATTTCAGATGCATTGCTAAGTCATAAGACCAATGGATTAATTCTACCAAAAATAAAATATGCCAAAAACTCTTCAAAGAAACTGTTTGGATATGTCTCGCAATATCAGGAGAGAAAGCATTCATCCGATGAGAAGACCAAATTCAACAAAGAATTCAAACAAATTAGCAGTCAATATTTTTGGATTTCCCAAAGGAATAGGTTTTGCAGTATAAAATTAATTAAAACGATTAATTATTATTGATAAAAAAAGGCTTTTTTAAAAAAAAAAGACTTTTTGGGACATCATTGTTGTGACAGTTATTATGTTGTAAATTTTTGTATTTTTAAGGAGTTTTATTTTAATAATTTCCCTCCCACCCCTTTCAATGTTTTTTAAAAGAAAAAAATCTTGTATCAATATTATCCCCTCAATAAGGAGGACTTTTTGATGAATCACTTTTTTTTTCTTTAATATATTTTAATCAAAAAATAGTGGAAATATAAGTTGGAGATCAGAATATTATTTTGGCAGAGCTGTATGAATTTTTTTTTAAATTAACGCTGTATGAATTTTTTAAAATTAATTATTAACCCTATTCACAGAAGTTGTTGTTTCTAATGACACGCCATTGACAAGGTCGTTGACGCAATCAGAACCGAGGAAGCGCCTCTTATTTCTGTAGCGCCAAATACTGTCAAGAGCATGTCTAAGCTACTCCCGCATCACTTTCGCGTGCACAACCCCTTTCTACAAGGGGGGGGGGGACATTCACATATCTCACAGATATAACAGATTAACACCCATGCCGAACCCAGAGCTACCAGACCACGGAGAGGACGCGCTACCCCTGTACCAGGGAGCCGGCACAGGTGTAGCTCGTCCCCTGGTATTCGAAGTAACTATCTTATTATTCCAATAGTATAAATAAAAGTTTCAATTCGGAGCAAATTATCTATGGACTGTCACTGTAATTTAGATTTTTGGTCACTAAATATTTTCAGAACTTTTTGGAATAGACAAAATGGGTTATTAATACAGGAGCTAAAATATTATCATGATAGCAGGGCTTCTTATAAACACTCTTATTTCAATTAATGAAGAATTCCCCTTATATGTTTTATATTTTGTTTCTAAACTATTTTGGTTAATGCTAAATCATTAAAACCTGAAACTAAATTTCTTTTCCTTTACTGTAGGTCATTTTCTTCACTCAGCAGCATAAATAATACCTACTTTATAAAGGAGCTACGGTTTATCTAACTCCCTTAATTTTCTTCTAAAATTAGTAAAATAACAATTTTTTGCTTTGTGTGTAATTATGTGGTTTATTGACATCACTTTTCTAATTAATGAATTCTGTGCTGCCTAGTAGCCTATAGTAAGAATAGAAAGTGCTTCAATTTGATATTATCTTGGCATTTTTCATAATAATACTAAAATGGAGTAAATGAATATAACAACAAAATGAATAAAATGGGGAAAATATATTTATTTACTTCTAAGAAATGTGGCGTTTTTCTTCATTGATTTTACAAATCTTTATAGATTTAAAAGGTCAAATTTCGTTTAAAAATAAATGTCAGAATCAAAGTAGTAAAATCATTCTTGAACCGAGTAATTAATGAAAATCGAATTAAAAATCGTCTTATGAATCCCCTTCGAGATTGGATGCTATTTATTCTAGTTAATTTACCTAAAAGTAAATAGAAAATAAACAATGCGCTTTCCATCAAATACTATAGTTGAAAATACTCAAGATGTCCATTTTGACTGTAACTCAATAGCTAATTTTTTAAACCTTTAGAGATGGATATATACTTCTAAATAGAACATTCTCTAGGGAAGTAAAATAAACTATGTTTTATGCTGTTTCAGTCATTAAACGCACTATTAATTACTACATAATATCTTTCTATTAATAACTATATAGTCATATTTAGAAAACGTTTTTGAAGCACTGACTTTTTTTCAGACTCCAGTCTTCTGCAACTAAAATGGACCAAGTTTGAATATTATAATTTTAGATATCTAGCTCAAGGACGAATCTCTTCTGAAAAGACTTCATTTCTTGTTTACTGATTTTAAAAAACGAAATTCAAAACTTCATAATTCGGCCCTTTTTTACCACAGCTAAACATTTTTTTTCTTCAATTTTTACTATCAGAAATATTTTGCTATAACTAACTGACTAAATGACATACTAATGGCTTTTTGCTTAAAGAACCTGATAAGTGCACCAAATAACTATAGTTATTCCCTGACTCCCGCCCGTCTCGCCCCCCCCACACTTCCTCCGCTCAAAGACATTCTTCCGGGCCATTAGTACCCTGTTGTTTACCAATCTAGTTACTATCACCTCGTAATACTGAAAACGACTCCCCATTTTTGCGCAAGTACATGTTTATCTTCTATCAGAAGGATTTTCATTCGCTTTATTACCAAAAAGCCAGAAGTTCCCCTAAGATAAATGCTTCTTTTTAACCAATGTTTCCGACATGCAAAGACGCCAATAAATGGATCTGCTTCCATGCTAAAAATAGATTGCTATCGGAAAAGTCAAAGAAACCTTGAAATGGTAGATGAAATATATTGTTAAAGCGGAAAAACTATTTTCATTTTTAAAATACAGAGCAAAATTAATCAATAGAATTTCATAGCAATTAATAAAATAATATTTCCTAGAAAGGAACTTAAAGAAAAATTTGCTATTTCCCTTGTTATTTTTGTAAAATATTCAAACTGAAAATTAAAAATTCCAGTGCTCATGTAAGGGGGTAAGACGCGGAACACTATACTTTTGGATCTTTTTAAGATGCGGATTGTTATTCTATTTATAATTACAACTAAATAATTTACGAGGTTTGCAATAATTCGTTGAATTAATGATTTTTCTGTTAAATAAAAATTCTTACCTTTGAATGTGTGAGTGTGTGTGCGCGCGCGCGGTTGCGTGCGCGCGTGTAATACAAAATGTGAGGGTTTTTTTTCAGTAGATTGCAATTTTGTATGTATTTTCTCCAAACAATCATACTTATTCTGCCTAGTGAATATTCAGTTTTTACACCTCTCATGAGCGACAGAATAGAATTATTTCTCTTCAGGAAAAGAGAAAACAAAGCTTCCTTTCCATCGTTCACTTATAAATACCGTTTACTACGTAAGGAAAATTTTGTAAAATCAGGCGGTAGTTTAAATGTTGAGCAAAGGATCCCTTAAAGAATAAAACTGTTTAAACAATTATTTACATACTCCCCAAAAATAATCTTAAAATGTGCGAAGCGGCTCTTTCATATGATTTGGAAATAATCTTTTGATTAATGTATTAAACTTTGGGACTTGAAATATCAATCTTAAAAATTACGAGAGGTATATTAAATATTTGAAACTCCGAAATTCACAGAGTAGCATATAAAATTCGGCAAAGATCGAAAGTAAGTAACACAAATACAAATGATAATGAAAGTTTTGCTCCACATACTTAACAATTGTAGGCGGTGAATTCAATTTTTTTCAAATCAGTAGCTATTTTCAATGAAACTAATTTTATCCTAAACCCATAAGAATTTTTCTAGGATTAACTTTGAAGTTGATTTTAATGGTGTTCATTTCTTGCCTCAAAAATATTCTTAAAAAGCATTCTTTTATTCACGTAGAAAAATGAGGGAAATAGTTTTTGTATCAAAATAAAAATCGTAAAAGTGGGTTTTAATAGCTGTTATGATATAAATAATTAGCTTTTTATAAAAACTCTAAAAATTTAAATCATATTCTCCGTATAATCAAGTTACTGTTAACTGAAGTCAAATATATATATATATATATATATGAGAAAACATGTTTAATATGTAGGAAAAAGTGCTGCGCTATCTTTGTAACAGGAAAATTTTGCCTCCCAATAAAGGGGTATAATTACGTTTTAATAATACAATTAATAATGGCTAGCCATGCAGAACATGCTTCCTGCAGTTAAAAGTGACGAAATAAAAATAGTCAACTTCCTTTGATAATAAATGGAAAGTAACAAAATGCGTAAAAATATGACAATAAAAATTAATCTTTTTAACAGGAGTATAGCTAATAGCATAACAGGTAAGAAAAATGATTTGTGGCTTAATGACTTCTGTTTCAAATTAAGTTAAAACTTTTTTTAATGAATAAAAGTTTCATTTCTAAGAAATATGAAAGTCTATTAATTGCTAATCATAGCAATTGATCGTGAAGCTACTTGTAAGAGGTAGCTATTTTTAGTAACTTTTCTGTTTTAAATTAGTAATACATCGATTGTTTTTTCGTTATTTATTTCCTATTTACTAGCGAAGTTATTATCTTCTCAGTCACGTGGCTTGAAAATCCTAAGGTGAATTTTAAATAAAAAACTAATAGTGGAAAAAATGATTCTCCAGATATCACTTAAACCATTTATACTGGTTTTAAAAAATAAATAAATGATTTTTTAAAAAACAGGTGAGCCCTTTATAAAAATGCTACTCATGAGTGAAAAAATAGTGAAATAATTAAATGTATCTTTCATTGTATTACGACATTTTTTAATATCTCATTAATAATTCGTTTGGAAAAATTAAACTTTATATTACTTATCGATTTTACATAAAGGTCAACTACCCTTCTTTTCAACCATTTTCTTACATTTTGAGCTAGTTAATTAAATTTTAAGCAATATAGGTATATTTTTGTCCATTTTTAAAAAAGATTTCACTTAGAAAGAAACAAAGATACATATTCAGTAGCACACATTAATTAAGGCAATTTGACTTCTGCGAAATACTTCCAAACTAGAATTTAGGAGCAAACTATGGTTACATACTATGTGCTATCAATTTTGTACAAATCTTTCCGCGTTTGAATAATGCAAGTGATTTAGTTCTCAATTCTAAAAGGATGACTAAAGTCGTAACTTTGTCTTTTAAATAAAGTTTTGTACGCATTGGTTTGAATAAAATATTGAAAGATTGAAATGAATTGCATTATATTTTACTTTTTGTATGTAATTGCTGTTTTATAATACCTCTTTCGTGATATGAAAACAAACACAATTTACCTTTCAAATTATGAAAATTATTTTGATATTAGAAAAACATAGCATAAGTCTTAAAATAAGGAAATAAAAGTATCAAATTAAAAATATTACATATATTAAGGGCTTAGTGTCTATTGTATATTTGTTTAGTTAATATTGCCCTAAAATTGACTAATGAAATTCATATATTGAAAAAGAAGTGCAAAAATAAACGTGATACATAAAATGTAATATTTTATTATAGCCCGCGCTTCTTTTTGCTCGTTCAGAAATATGCGACTCTATCTGAAAAGAAAATTCTATGCTACACAACGGCATAAAAATAGGCAAAATGTCAGGAGACATGGTTCTATAAGGCCTCGTTCAAGGTGTTATAATTACCTTTCAAATTATGGAAATTATTTTGATATAAGAAAAACATAGCATAAATCTTAAAATAAGGAAATAAAAAGATCAAATTTTAAATATTACATATATTAAGGGGTTAGTGTCTATCTGTTATATACCTGTTTAGTTAATATTACCCTAAAATTGACTAATAAAATCCATATACTGAAAAAGAAGTGCAAAAATAAACATTTTCTATAAAATGTAATATTTTGTTATAGTCCGCTTCTTTTTGCCCGTTCAGAAATATGCGACTCTTATCTGAAAAGAAAATTCTATGCTACACAGCAGCATAAAAATATATAAAATGTCTGGAGGCTTATGGTTCTATAAAGCCTTCAAGGTGTTATAATTACATAGACACGTAGATACAAATTAATTCGCTCCCTATCAGGTCTGAAAAATATATAAGGGCATTAATGAAGCAAGTTCACAAAAAAAATGTTTATAATTAGTAATAATAATTAGTTACATTTTTTAAGAGTTCCATTCTAAATATTTGCCGGTGATTCTATGCTATCAAGCTACGTTTCTATCAATTATTAGTTAGCGTTTCAACCGCTTCGAATTTCGATGGAAAGGAAAAGGACCAATACCTGAAACACGCTTAAAAGTTATGTCTATATCAGTTTTTTTTCCCTTTAAGCTTTGTATAGCATACTCAGAATCCATTGCACTCTAAGATGTTTTGTTTGGAGACAGCCTCACCTTTCCAAAATAGCTTTGTTGAACATATCAAACGAGGAGCGACGACACTAAAAGGCGACGTTTCGGCGATTTCGGCTTTTTTGTGAATGTGTTTGTGTCTAGAAAAAGTCACCCTCATCTGAAGTCGTAAAGTACCGAGCTGATAAATGTGTGACAAGAAAGCTTTAGGTAGCTATCGCTAATGATCTGCTTAAGGCACTGGGTGAAGCCCTTTTGAAGTTAGCTTTACACCTGTTGCTGACGTATTGTGCATTCCAGGTAAAAAGCCCTTACTGGTCTGTGGGACCGAAAAGGATGTGAATCACGATTCGAAGTTACTACATTCTTTGAATTTCAGGTTTAACTTTTGAGAAAATTACTTAATTTTCAAAGCTTACATTTCATTAAATATGTTTGTCTATTTTCTTAAAAGCACAAGATGTGCAAGACAAAGAATTTTCACTAAAAAATAGAGATAAAAACTAGCTGCTCTAAAATCACAGATTGTGTAGGCATGTGTGTTAAGGGGCAGGTAATGTTCAAGCAAACATCTCAAACCCCTTTTTCGAATAGGGGAGTTAACAGTGGTGTTTAATAGCATGGCAACAAAAAGTCCTTTACTTTGAATACAGAAAAGAAAACCGAACCAACTGTTCAATGGAAAAGAAACTTAACAAAGAAGACACTGGAAAGATACAAAACCCTTAGCCAAAATACTTTACATTAATAAAAAAAAGCATCTTAAGAAAGAAATCCTCGTTCTTAGAATGTTCAGACGTATGTGTTGAATACTATAAACAAACTCAAGGACCAGAAATTTTACTGAAAGCATTATCAAAGCTTTGAATAATAATTGTAACATTTATTCTTATGTAGAAAACCCTCTATTGCCACATTCTCTTTTACGCTAATTATTTTCTATTTAAATAATGGCTTCTGTAATGTTAGATTTTTCTGTATTAATTGCCTTTAAGAAGTGAGTTTGTTTATTTTTAATCTAAATTAAAATTTTCAATTATAATAGCTTCCCAATTTGAGAATTTAGTTATTTTTTCTTTTAATTGAATCAAATTAAATTGTTTGATATATCAGAGATAGCATTTTTAATTTTAATCAGCAATCATTTTGTTATTTAACTGTTGATTTATTGTTTTTATGGTTTATTTTTAGATATTATCATTATAATAGTCTTTTGAGTCACTGCTGAATGATTGCACTCATAGTCTTGATTAAAAAATCTTAAAGATCGATTAAAAATAAACAAATTCATAACTTATTATCACTAAAACTACAGATTTTATATGCTTCTATATTGCTAAAATGTATTTCTTAAGATTCATTTGAATTTAGTATTTACATTTTTCGAAGGGTAAATATGGATGCTTTCCAGTATCTTTCTATTGCTGTTTACTTCTTTTTTACTTACTATTTATAAACATTTAATGAATAATAAATTTTGAAATATTTATTTAAAAAAATTTCTTACTTTTTTGTATTTCATTCTTTTTTTTATTACTTGGGAAATAATATATTTTCTTAATTTCCCGATATTTAAATATTATTTTTTATTGGAAATAAGGATTATATCTTAGCATCCAAATTTTATATATTTCCTACATCCGATATAAGTACATTTGTTCTATTTCATTCATAATTCTGTCTATTGTCTCAATATTCATAAATATTTTTTCAATAAATATTCCATGAAATTTTATTACATAATATAAATAATCCATCTGAATTATCGAATAATATACAATTTATCCTAAAACTAGCTATTTTATAATATACAATAGTTAATTATTTAATAATATACAATTTATCCTAAAACTAGCTTCCCGTGTCCCTGTATTTTGTAAAATTAAAAAAAAAAATTACGTAAGAAAGTAAAAGAAAATTATTCGAAATAAGTACAAATTGCTGAAAGGCTTTAAAATGATATTTAATTTTATTAGCTACAATCTGTTTAAATACCTCTGCAATTCTTCTAAATAAAATAATGAAATTTCTTTCTCTACTTTAAAAGGGAAATTAACTTTCTTAAAGAACGTCTTAGAGTTAAGACAAAATTCAAGAATCGAAGTAGACTCAAAGCAAGATTCAGAAATAAAGACTAAAACTGTAAATCAAAGTGAATTATTAAAATTATCAAAAAATATATATTTATTCTGGTCTCAGTAAAAAAAAATATTTTATTTGTTTAAAAATAAGGTTAATTCCTCGTGTTTCGTACAGTTTAAATGTTTAGGAAGGTCGTAACTTTTAATCTCAATAAGAAAGCATTTACCGTACTAAATTAAAATTTTAATATTTCACATTATTTTTTCTTAATTTAGAAATTAACTATATGAATAGAAATTTCCCACCCAAAGCAATTCCGATATTTTAATTCTTAGCAATCTGCAGCTAAAATAACTAGAGCAATATACTTCCCTCAATCCTGAATAAAAGGTAGGTATTTGAAATTATTATCAGAATGGGGAGCATAACTTTTTTCCAAAACAATAGATAATTTTGATAATATTGAATATTTTACCATTTTGTACATAAAAATGAGGGTAATGCGAATTTGCAGTTAAAAATTATCCTTTAACCCTATTTTTAAACTTCTTTAACTGTAGTCGCCTACTGATATAGAAAGGGGGGGAATAATGCTTAAAAGAATACGCAAAAATTACCTCAAAGGGTCAAATTTTTATAATACCTTGAAAAACATTAATAGAATTATAATTATAAAATTTTTTATTAGCATCATGGGAATAAAAATATTGAAAATAAAAAGATTCATCAATAGAAATTCCTTTGCCACAAAGGTAAGTAAGTTACAGTAATTTACAGAAATTTCATTTGTCTTCTTTTTGAAATGAATGCTTTTATTTAGCTAATGGTTTTCAATTTAATTCTTACTAAAATGGTTTTTAGAAAATAGAGCTTTAGAAAAGGGTATCCACATTGCGTAAAACTCGAAAAACTAAAAGAATGGTGGAATTTTTTGTAAAATCCCTTTTGAAATCAGTTTGGGCATAAATCAGTGCCCACAGTGAAAAATACCCCCACCCTCTAAAAAATAACAGGGGAAATAGACACGCAACACATTTGAATTTCGTATTGTTACGAAAACTACTCCTTTGCTGTCTGCTTTTTGGAATAATACTACAGCTCATAAACATTGATTTAAGTTGGGAGAAAATTACACATTGCAGGAGAATTTATTGGCTACGAAAAACAAATTAAATTGACCAAAATACCCTCCCGTGACGGAAGATCAGTAGCGGTGGTCTGGATAATTTAGTCACCATGTATCTTGTTTGATGTTCTTGCCACACCTCCAACTAGTCTGACAGCCCATCCCGCCCAAAAATCACTGGAGCTGTGAGCATGCTTACACTAAACAAAATTCCACCTTTCAGACGATAAAAAGAAAAAGAAACGAAGTGGATGGAGGACCGCTGACATAGCTGTTTATTTCGGTGAACTTAAAGCGAGTGGAAAAAGAAAGCAAAATGGGCGGCTAAGTTCAGAGAAAAGTAGAAATATAAATGACGTAAAGGATACTTCCAGTTAAACGGCGATCTGTTAAAATGTATGACCCACAAATCCAAAAAGTAAAAATAAATTGCACTTGGTGGTGATTTGATCGCCACATTTAATGTGGACAGAAATAAAACAGCTTTACTGCTCATTCAAATGTTTTGTAAAGTTTTAAATTTCAGGATATGTAAATGCTAATTGTTTCTTTTTCTTCTTCTTCTTTTTTCGATTTAAGAAAAGTATAACTAGAAATGTCACAGATTTTGGTTTCCAAACTCCAATTTTTGAGCTCCAAATGAAACCGAAATCATAATGAACCATATGTTTATACAAAAAATTATATCAAATTTCTTTATTTTTTTTGCCACTATTATTAAAATTTATTTTGCTAGGAGCAAGATTATTACATCTGTGCGCTAATTAAAAATAAAGAAAGTAAACAATTTTAATTTCCAAAAGGCTCCGCTAAAAAAATCGAGTTCAGATCAAGTATCGTAGAAAGAAAAGAGAAAAAAAAAACATTGATATTGACACTTTTTCTTATCCATATTATTTAGGTGAATAACGCAGAAAAATTCATCACGCTTTTAAAATTATACTGCTGGTAATTTATTTAGCTAAATTCTTGTATTCTGCTTAGAAATCAAGATGCATTCAACCACACTGCTTCCCACCGACCTCACGGTAAAATTTTTGTTATTATTGTTTACAACTTTAACAATAGCTAAGTCACTAAATGATTAGTACTGGCTGTAATCAGTTTAGATTTTTTTAATGGTTTTCTTAGCTTAAATTTTAAGTAATATTAACAAGCACACTCACACAAATCTGATAAAAAAGAAATATTTTGGAAGATTTTTTTTATATACTTTGCACCAAATTGATTATTTCTATCAATTATCATCATTCCACACAAACTGTTATGGTCCCTGGAGAAAAAAATTCCTAAATGGGCTATTAAGATTGTTTTTCTCTGTAAAATAAATTATTAAATGTCTTTTTTTTTCCTTAAATATAAAAAAAATAACAGGTTTAGAATATTTTAAAACTACTATACCTTCACCAAAATACTGTTTAATTAATATGATATAAAAAGTCAAATGATATTGTGCTTACCTGTTTTTCATTACTCTTCAACGCAAAATTTCCACAAAAAGTCGCCTTTTTTTTTTATAAATCCTTCTTGGTCGCGTTCCAAAATAAATTTCATATTCATCCTAACTATTTATCAGAGAATGGAAAACGCATAAACAAAAACTCCTCAATGTGAAGTTGTGACCCATTTTGCATACTCCAGAAACCAGGTTTGGGCTAATCATCTTTTTTTTTTTTTTATTTTTTTTTAGATTCTACTAAATTTTATTTTAATCCATTGCTTTTTGCATTATCATATTCCAATGAGTGTTAGCTATTTTTTTCCACCCTTTTTTAATCTTTCTTTCCTATCAAATCAGTTTTCTTGTCTGCCTTTGATCTCCCTCATGTTTTTATGTAAAAGGAATAAATGTCAGTCATCATTAATATTTTATTATTGGTTAAGCGATCAAGTTTGCACATAAAAAAATAAAAATGATGAATGAATAATAGACATGAACATCATTCAATGACAGTTAGGAATAATAGATTTATTTTATGAATAATATATTTAAATACATATATATATAAAATATTTTTAAAATGCGCAGAATCATGAGGATCCATAACGAGTTTTTATTAATGATTATTAATAAACGATGTTTGAGCTCATTTAGCGGCACATTATTAATAAAAAGAGATTGAAAATAATATTCTTTTTTCTTTGTTCAACCTTTAATACTTAAAAAATTTGCTTGACTTTCAGAGGCACTTTCTAACTGCCACTGAATTTCGAATGCGGTTTTCATCTTGTGGGATCATTCTCGCAATTTTTTTTTCAATCTTTCTAAGCATATTAATGAGTTTTATAAGCCAGCAATCCAAATTATGTGAGAATTTTTTTAAAGGATCTCCTTATTATGAAGCATGATCAAATGACGCATAATCATACCGCTGCCGTAAAATGACTGAATCGACATACAAATCTTTAAACTTTAACACTTCACCAACGAAAGAATGTTTCATTCATGACAGTTTTAAGTGTACTGAACTCAAATTCACGGTGTATTGTAGGTGCATTTTTGCATCGGCTACTGCATCCCCCCTGATTTCGAGTAGAAATTTGAAGAGAGGGTGCCTGCCAGCTTAGATTTTGTCAACGTCGTCTTATCGCGATGCAAAATTTTCAACCCAAAATAGTCATAGTGTTGCTTCTAAGAATAGTGTTACATTGGAGAGGGTAATAATATGATCAAATTAAGATTTGGAGTTACAGTATTTGCAATATTAACATTTGGAAGCATATATAAAAGCATCATACACATTAGCATTTTGTCGGTTGATAAACATAATTTCTGAATAAATTTAAATGGTTGCCAATTAAATTGACAATTTAGTCATACATAGAAAGTTCAAATTAAAATCAATGGTAGCATAAATATACCTTTGCTTTCTAGTATACTTTCACTATATGGCACGTTTTGTTTTTATACTTCGTCGCAAAAAATTAAAGCAATTTACTGTATTTTTTCCTTTATTTAATTTTACTGTTGACTTATACTATCAAAAACAATAGTAACAGTATAAATTTGTTTATTCATTTCCTTTGTTGCTCTTTTTATAAGACATTTACATATTTTTTAAAATCATTGGAGGAGTTATTTAAGATATGGCAAAAATTACTGGCCGCAAAGTATTTGAATTGAAGGAGGGGAGGGAGATGTACTTTTGATAAGAATAGTTGAACTCACACAAGTTAATGTTGATGGTCAAAGAAGAGTCTTTTATAAATATTATTTTCCTGCTTTATTTGCTTACTCAACCTTTAAGTCTTTTATATTAATTTCCATTGTTATTGGAGTGACTTGGGAGAAATGACCTGACGTTTACGGTTTAAAAACACGGAAGAGTCATTATATGTCGGCCACCCCCTTAAAAATATGTAATTTATTCCTCTCCTTCTATGAAAATAAAGCACCATAGGTAGCCCCAAGAAAACGCAAGAAAGAACTAGCGAACCACCGAATTGGCTTTGCAACTGTATTACACATTTTGAAACCACAGGAGGTCTTTCTTACCCCCTGCAAGATACATTGCCTGCTTCTGGGGGGCTGAAGAAGTAAATCTCACGCTGACAAGAGAGGGGCTACTCTTCAATAGTAATGGCCATTAGGACCAGAAAGCATCGTGGGAAAAGATCTCTACGACAATTGTTTTATGATCTTGTTCTGCATTAGTTGACTGGGGTCCCTTTTTGCCTCAGGGCCAAAGTAGGACAGAACGTTAACCTCCCCTTTTCTTCGATGGTGGTGATGTTTACCCTTCGGACATCACTGACCAGCTCCCTTTCACTATAAATGCGATGTTTCTGGTGTCTAGTTTCTTAACAAGGGGGTTTTAGATGAGGAATTTTCCACGTAAAATCCAAAAGACCTTAACAATGCGATAACGAGGGGAACGTTGCAATAAAAGAGCTTTTTTGGCCTAGTGAAGACTCTGGGCACCGAGGAATGTAAACACAAAAATCGAGTTTTCCAACAAATTTTAACAGTTGCAGTTTTTCCCTTCAACCATAGATTTTATGCGATTGCATATAAAGAATTTATTACTTTTCTTCGGTCTTTCAATACGTGCGTTGTGTATTCAATTTCCGTAATGGAATGAACATAAATCCGAAGTTTCAGGTGTGGAATGGTAAAATTCCTCGTGTCCAATAATGTGCAATGTTGAAGCTAGAAATTTAGTGATTTAGTTTGGATTGAAGTTACTTCCGTTTTTAGTATAGAAAACGTTTCGAGCGAAGATTGATCTAAACTATTCAAAGAAAACGAGGCAGTAGTATCAAAAACAGCTTTTGATATACCAAAAGATAAAAATTTCTTATACAAAAATTGTAAACGTTTTCTGAAAAGTTCAATAAAGGAATGTAGAGCTCAGAAAGTTAATATTTAATAATATTTTTGAGGTTTCCGATTTTTAAATTGTTGCTTTTTCCAAATTTAAACACATCAACTCAATATTTGAGAAAAATCACCTCCAAACGAATGTAAAACATAACATAAGAAACTTTTTTTAAAAATCTAAAGAAATTCTTTGTAAAAATATTTTTAAAAAAATAGTATTTGTCACCACAAAATAATTGTTTTATACCAAATGCCTTTAAATAACGTTTTATATCATTAATTTTTTAAGATACTCCTTCTGTCCCATAATAACGAATTTAATTTGTTGAAAAATTTTGTAGTTGTTGAATTGAATTTGTCACATTACAGCAGCATTAGCAGCAGCAAAAATAAATAAATAAAACTCAAAATTTACTGTCAAAAACTGGATTAACATAAACAAATTTAAAATATAATTTCTAGTCTTTCTTTTGAGGGTTCAGATAGTTTCTAAATTTTTCAGACTTAATATTTTAAACTTACTATTAATATTTTAATTTTTCAGATCTTTTGTATGATCCCCTACGAAGCTTTGCTTTCTTATTCTTTTCAGCAAGAAAGGGTTTGATGGCGCTTAAAACTCAATTTTTGGATTTTTTTAAAAAATCGGAATAATGCAGATTTGGAAATTTAATTGGAGAGAGTTGCTGGTCTTGTGATATCTCTTTTGATGAGAGAAATATTTCTAAGCTTTTCTCCCAAATCTTTGCATTTACATTCACAATCCCCCCTCCTCAGATTATCTACATTAGCATAAGATTAATCATAGCAATTATTTTCAGAAGTATGTTTTCAAATTCTTGATATAATCATTTTGTTAGACTTAAATTGTTCGTCATCTAACGTAATTGCACATTTCTGCAACTTCTCGTTTCCATCAAAAACTAGATAATTGCAGTTTGACCTTTGCTTGAAAACTTTTTTAATCTTACTTCTACGATGTGATGATATTCAATTAAAATAAAACAATTGATTTCAATTAACGGCTGATTTTTTTAAAAAAATAGTTTACACCCATAATAATTTGGTTAATCTAAAATTGAAAGTTGCATCAAAACAAATGACAAATACACAAGGAGCGTTGATTTATATTGAAAGCTTCACAAGTTTGAGCTGCAATCGCTAACAATTCCTGAATAAATATTCACTTGCTAGGATTATTATGGCACAAAGGAGGGACTATTTAATAGAAATTACATGCAAGGAGAGTTTTATTGTTATTAAAAGATACTTTAAAATATTTTGATAAAAAAATCTTGAAAATATTTTTTTTGTAAGATTACGAATGCATACTATATAACCGACGTAACAATTCTTCTAGTTGTATGCCAAAATCATGCAACAAAAATACTTTTTTTAACGTTTTCTAAAATAAAATTTATATTATATATGAAGCATCGGATTTATTTTAAAGAAATTTATCAATTCATTGCGAAGAAGTATAATATAGCAATGTTTTATTTTTTTTAAAAAAACTTTGTTTTGCTTTTAAGGTTTCTAGGTTTTTAGGAAAAAAAATAATTTAACATTATTATTGTAATGCCTTTTTCACATGTGCATGTGTGATTAAATTAATTAGTTTCTTAATTACATAGATATAATACACTATTAGTCTTAATATACTAATAATTTTGTAAGTACATCATGTTAATTGTCTAAAAAATCATTGCATATATATGCTTAAACTGTTACCATTTGATTGATGCATGTATGTGAAAATATAGCCAGATAGACGGTCAACTTAAAGATTTGATTCAAAATTTGAAATAGAATTACATATATAATGATAAATCTGTGTACCAAATTTTACTCACTTTGCTCTTTCCGTTTTGCAGTTACCGATTTTACGTATATTCGGTTATTCAAATAGATAGATTTCTTGCATAAGGATTTGTTACAAACTTGACAGGTATCTATAATTTTGTGTAAAGATCCCTCACTAAATTTCATCTATGTTGCTTAACGTGCTTTTGAGTTACATGCAGATAGACATAATTCTAAAATACATATTTTTTTTCTGGACAGGATAGAGCGAAACGTGGAGATTCGGCTTACTCTATAGTTTATATATATATATATATATATATATATATATATA
>JAOUZG010047704.1:3322790-3395906 GCA_026289955.1 Argiope argentata | reverse complement strand
GGGATCTCTACACCAAATTTGTAGATATCTGTCAAGATTGTAACAAATCCTTACGCAAGAAATCTATCTATCTGAATATCCGAATATACGTAAAATCGGTAACTACGAAACGGAAAGAGCTAGGTGAGTTTAATTTGGTGCACAGGTTTAGCATTCAATATGTAATTCTATTTCAAATTAAATCTTTAGGTTGACCGTCTACCTGCCTACATTTTCACAAACAGGCATCAAAGCATCAAATGGCAACAGTTTAACCAATTAAATTGACGATTCTTAAAATTTGAATCAAGTTCCACTAAGGGTTGACTGCCTATTAGGTTATTATTTTTCAAAAATATACACGCGATAATTCAAAAATCCAACTACTTAGATAAATGAAATTTAACAAACTGATTTATCATCTAAAGTGCACATAAGTGTCAAATTTTGAATCAAATCCGTCAAGATATTAACCGTCTATAAATTTGTATGCATATAAATACAATAATGCATAAGCGCAATGAAATAAATAAATAAAATTTATCACTTGATCTTCTTAATAAAATCGTAGTTGTGTGTCAAATTTTTTCTTCATACGCTGAGCGATAAAAAGGCATTCAAAATGTTGCCTCGGGTTTCTTCGCTATATTACGAAACGCCGAATGCTACTTTGCGAGACTCTGAAAATAACAGAACACAATTTTATGTGAACGGGGAAGAAAATAACACCTTTGTTAAAAAGTATGCCAGAAAGTTTCAGGGAAACCACTCCCGCTGGTTTCTAAAATTTAACAAGGACGGCAAACAAAATGGATACGATTCTTTTATCTCTCACCTACCGATACCTGAAGGGTTTGGGGACGGAAAAAAAACCCTTTCCTTTGTCCATGGTCATCACAAAGAAGGCTATTCTCACAAGTAGCATTGCAAACAGCATGACAGTCGTGAGAAAGTTTTTTCGTCTGTAATAATTGAAAAACGTGTTTCAGATATAACAGGTAAGTAAACAGATAAAGCTGGAATTCATATCATATATCAAATACTTTAAAAATTTGCAGCAAGCTAATATCAATCCTTTGCTAATATCGGTTGATAATTTTAAATATGTCTTTTTGATTTGCAGAAATAAGTTCTAGTTTATTTTGCCGATATTAATTAATTGGTTGAGCTCATTTTGTAATTTTATTAGTCCAGAGTTCGGATAACATTATATTTCACAAATTTATTTTTAAAATATTTGTATAACTGCTAAAATTATGAATAATATCTAAAGTATTTGTCCTCGTTATAGGGCTATTATTTTGTTTCAGTCACCAAATAATTAAAGGAGAATAGAAAAATATATCCCTATAATCTTTCTTTTTCTTTTATTATTTATTTCTAACAGTTAAAAAACAATGCTGATTTTTTTTCTTCCTTTGAGATTTACTTAATTTGTATCGGACTAATATCTGATTTTAAAAAAAAAATTAATTACTTCTTTATAAGCTTCCATCAGTTTTATTTCTAATCCAAAGCAATTTCTGTGGTTTTATTAATATCGGAATATATATTTTTTAAAAATACATATATAGTTTCACCTACCTTATTTTAAGCAAATTTGATTCTAAATGATAAAAAAAAAACTATTTTCAATAGAAAAATGCGTATTACTGTAATAATTGGGATAAATAAATTGCTATTATTAGTGAAATCTAATTAAAGATGATAATGAAAAAGATACAGGGGGAAAGTCTAAAAAAAATAGAGTTAACTGTTGAATTTCTTTAAATATGTTTCTAAAAATACATACATGCGGCTGTCTTTTAAGCAATCTTGGCGCAATCTTTCTTTACCAATATCAAGCTCTAAATCCCCATCCGGAGAAATCATTCCCATAGAATGAAGACAAGATAAGGAATACCATGCCGATTTTTGACGGCGCCGTGGTTAACTTTCTTTCCGCCGTCAATCTATCCCACCTCCCCCAAACAAATAAAAAATAATTGCCAGCCTATCCGTCTTGTTTTCACGCCGTAGACCATCGTCTGCGTCACCACTGTATCGTGATCACTCACTACATCACAGGTAAATTAAGGCCTGTCGCTGCTAAGTGGCCCGGCCATGTGTCTGCCTAGACAGTTGAAAGGTGAAAGGTCTCCCCGCTCTCTATACTTGTAACCTCTGTTCTCCCCTCCTCCTTCATTAGTTGCTTGTGCAGAGACTTTCTCCGGTTCTGTGGTTCTAGCTTCTAATGATTTTATGCCAAGATTTTTTCCTTAGTGACTTCTTACCTGTAGGCTACTTGTAGCCGCTGTCACCAGTGTAGGAGTCAATAGCCCACCTGAAAGGGTATCTGCCAGGTGCGCTCCGCCCAAAGGCTTCAAGGTTTTGTTAAGTGGCAAAACGTTTGTGAAAGAATCCCTGGGGTTTTGTCATTTCACGCGATTTCTATCGCTTGGAAAAGGCTGGGAAAGGCTATTGAATAATGATCTCATTTGGAGCGTAGAGGAGAGATTCACAAAGGGTGCATTTCGAAGAACTCGTGAAGAACGTGTTTAGTTCCGATTTCATTTGATTTGGTAGATTATTTGTTGCATGGATAGATTCACTGTTAAAGAAGGGTTTTTTAACCTTTTCTAAAAGAGATCACATATTGACCGCAGAATTTTCAGAAACGATCAGAAAACCAATGGATGGATCTGAAAAATCAATTAATTTTTTTAACAAAGAATTTTAATGAATACATATATTTGTAAATTTTTTATGAGATACTTCAAATCAAGATGGTTGTGCCAGTCATTCTATTCCTACTATTAGCTCACACTCTCCCTATA
The DNA here is from genome assembly GCA_026289955.1 of Argiope argentata. Taxonomy (NCBI): domain Eukaryota; kingdom Metazoa; phylum Arthropoda; class Arachnida; order Araneae; family Araneidae; genus Argiope; species Argiope argentata. The sequence continues at coordinate 3,393,111 of JAOUZG010047704.1, read as the reverse complement.
TATATATCTTGTTCAAATTTTCATTTGTTAATAAAATATTTTCTATTCATCCCATCAAGTTCAGGTAAATTTTTTAAAACTTGTAGTGGATGACATTTGATTTTAATACAGTTTTTTCGAATATTAATTCATTAATTTTTTATTAATTAGTTAAAAACTAACTTTCTCGCCTTTATAATAGTTTTTATAGTAGTTGTATTTGTTGAGTTGGGGTTGCCTGGCTGGTAGGGCGTAGTATTCGCATCCTTCGTGCTGCGAGTTTTTAACTGGTCACCAAGTTCTCCAAGTCGAGAGTTATGCCACTGGGGGGACAGAGCCAAAGGTGATCTTATTCGGGTAATCAGGGCTCCATACCCTCAAAAGCTTCTGGACCCCTCCTTACGTAGTAAAGCGGAATACGAGAGCAATAGTTGTTATTATTTAATAAAAAGTAACTAAAATAAAAAAATTTCGAACTTCCTAAATTTTTCTTACATCCAAAGTAGGAATTGATTTTTAAAAATCGTTTTTTATATTACTTGTTTTTACCTACATTCCTTAAAAATCTCTAATGCAATTACATGCAGTCTCTGTTATCGAGAACGAAAAAAAAATCTGTCTGACGACCCTAGTTGGGGTTGGAATTCATAATTTAAAAATATCTCATAAAAAATTATGTTCTAAAATAATATTAAACTTCATTGCGGTTTTTTTTAAATTCTAGGATTTAATAATAAAATTTTAAACTATCTAATCCTTTTTTTTTTCTGTCCTTTTACCTCACCTTATTTAAGTATCATAATCTTTTCCACAATTTTTACCTAAAAAAATGGGAAAAACATTTAACATCTACTGCTGGAAAAAAAATTTAAGCGCACTTTTGAAAAAAGCTATGTCATGAATGTTTTAGAAACCTTCATGTTTTCACCTGTTATGACAAACATAGAAATATTATCAACAATGCAGTTGTAAATTCCATTAAAGATCTAAAATTTTCAAATTTTTCTCTGGGAATATCGTACTCTGTTCTAATATCAAACATAAATATTTATAAAATTTAATTTTAAAAATCATTGAAGATAATATTGCCGATTCAATTATGGAAATATTGATTATTATACTCTCTACTACAATATTAATAAATTATAGATTTTGAAGCTTCGTTTTTATTGTATTAAGAAAAAAGCTCTCTTTTTCTAGTTCTACATTTACTTTTTTTACAAATAATTTAGAATTCTTGTTTTGAAAAACTTTATTGAATCTTTACCATCGTTTCGATGGCAATTATCAAATTGATCAATACATTTCTTTCGAAGAATTCTGAATTTTAATTTGATCTAGTAAAAACATCTTGTGTGTGTGTGCGTGCGTGAATGATAAGAAATAATCTTGATAAATAAATTCAATAAAAATATTTTTTTTAATATTTTTATTAATCTGCTAAATATTGAAAATTTTATTAAATCAGTACTTACTTTTTAGTATTTAATTTATATATTCGTTATTTTACGTATTATGGATTTCTGAAATTAATTTTCCAAAAATTAATTATCAAGTAGGGTCACTCGTAAGAAAATCAAATTTATTTAAATTAATCCATTAAATATTATTGAAAGATTATTATAATTATATTAATATTAATGAACTATTAGAATAATGTGTTGTTTTCAAATATTGAAAATAATACAAAATTTCAAAATTATAGTACATATAGGAGCGAATAAAAAATCAACTATGCAAACTTTCATCTTTACGAAGATGAAACATTTCAATTTAAACAAAACTATTTTAAAATGCAAATGTTGTCAATATCAGAAAGGCGGAGGTAGAATTCCCCTCCCCCTTTACCCCGTGGTTTGCCTTCGGCGTTCTAAGCATATTTGAACTCCTGTGGATTGGATAAAACCTAACAAAATATATACATTATTATTAATATTCAGTTAATATTTTATTCGGATAAATGTATGCATTAGTATTATTTAAAATTCAATGTTACTTTTAATACATGATATGTAATCTTTATAAACACATAATTAAAGAATAAAATTGCAAAGATAATATGCAGTTCTCACAATTTCTGTACCACTCAGTTTGTTCAAACAATGCATAAACGATAATCAGATGAAAAGAACAAAAATATTTGTACATATTTAATTTTTGAACATATCGATGATAGATCAATCAGAAAATGATTTATTTGTTATTCTAAAAACTAATTTATTGCTTTTCTTCCTCATGTCTATCAATAGGTATCCTATGTCGTATCAATATAAATATGTATCAATTTATATCCTATATAATATAATCAATGTCAATATGACTAAATGTATATTAAACGTTTGCATAAGTACTAATTTAACACTTATGGGCAAATTGAATTTAGCGTGGAGATGGATTTTAGTCATGAATTTATGTCATAAGTAATGGTATTATTTTATTTGAATGTAAATTTTAAATCGAAAGAAGGAAAAAAAACCCGGAACATTAACTAGCCGACCACTGATGGTCCTCCCCCTCCCCCCCCCCAAAAAAACAAGATTGACAATCATTAACTTCCCGATAGATGTGTACCAACTAATTTTGACAATAATTTAAAAACCCCGAGTGGCCATTAAATTGACATTGTATATTTTTCTACTCGTCGTTACTGACCGTGATTGACATTGTATATTCTTCTACCCGTATTAAGCTAAAATGCTCCTTAAAATCTATTAAAAATTACTTTTAGTTTTGCTACATATTAGCAAAGATTTACTTGGAGGTAAAGATATACCATATTCAAATAAATTTCTTAATAGTATCTAGTAACCATTGACTACAGTTGCATAAACTATCGACTTCATGATAGAGTAAATTATGTTATTTTCATTGAAAAAATATTGGCAATTTTATTTAATCCTTTTCAAATGAAAAAATAATTCTGAAAGAATACAAAAAGAAAGATAATATTTTAAAAGTTGCATAATAATAATCTATACATGAAATAAATGTTTAAATTTTGCTAATTTTAGTCTAATTAGATTGATGTTCAGATTTGAATAGACATGAATGGGAATGTACTTCTTTTTGAACCTCGACCAGAACATGAGTAAAAGCCTTAATCAGCTCTTTTTTCCCCAGATATCCACATCATCCAAGCAGGGGAACGCATATAACCAGCAATGATATATAACTGTATTCAGAGTTCTTGAAAATTTTGGACTCATACTGATATAGAAGCTTGAAAAGGAGGACTAAAATGTCGCCTTCATCTGAAGTTACTGAAATTACAATTTCAGTAGCTTTGGTGGTGTTTTAAAATTTGACTAAGGTTATCTAAGTCTCTGAAAATGTATTTATATAGTTAAATCTTAGCCATTCAGAAATCTAAGTACGCTCCTCTTAATTAATTTTTTTAAAAAAACAAACCTATATTTTATCATACAAACGGAAAATTCTCAAGTAAAATTATATCTGCTAGCTTTCTGGCACAGAGGTAGTGCGTCTTCCTCGTGTTCTAGGAGTCCCGGTTTGGGCATGGTTGTTCTTCTGTGTGCTATCTGGGAGTTGTGTGACTGTGCCTCCCTGTAAAAAGGGGCTGTGCAAGCTAATGTGATGAGTGTGTAGCTAAGTCGTACTCTTTGTCCTAGTTGGCGCTACTTCAAAAAACAAGAGACGCTCCTTTCGGCTTAAATCTGCTGCTGTATCAACGAGGGGCTTGTCCATGGCAAGTGCCATAAGTAACAATAACAAAAACAACAATTATATCTGAAAGTATGATTTGACAACCTCAAAAGGCAGCAAAGCAAATACTTAAAATCTCTCTTGTAAATTTTGTCGGAAAGTTTTAATTAACGCAAGTTTTACAATTAAAAATGCCGGTATTACTTAAAAATTCCTGAATTATCTTGTAAAAAACTGTTTTTGTTTAATCACAATTTAAAAATTAAAGCCTCATCTTCAGGATGCAAGCATGGAGAAGATCAAGGTTCAAATTATAAAGATTAGAGAGAATTTTCAACATTTTCCTAAATAGCGGAGGTTCAAATTAATCAGTGAACCGCATAAAAGGAATTTCCCTATAAAAAGAGAACAATAGTACGGTAGAAAGACTGATTAATTTTTAAACCTCAAGAGGTGAAAGATTGTAAAGGGAGAATCTCATTTGTGCAGCTGTGCATTAGATGGGGGGGGTAATTCTATATATTTCCACCAATGATGCTCTTAAAGAAGAGTAGCTAAAACTTTTTACTGCAGTGACCATTCTTCTACTAAGTCGGGATGGATTCATTTTTGTTTGAAAAATTTCTAAATGACACCAATTTTAAAAATGTAGTTAAAAAATAAAATGCAAACATGAAGGATTAATTGGATATAATTATATTATTAGGAATCAAATATCCTTTTAGAATTCCAGATTTACAATTGAAAACTATGCCGTACTATGAGTGTCTTGTTTCCCAAAATTAATCCAACTGAAGTAAGTTGCGCAACAAGCTTCTGAGACGGTAATAATGTATTTTTAAAATTTAATATTTCAAAAATTTTCTTTACAATATTTTGTAAAATTTTTTATTTCTAAGAATGGGATTTAACTGTTAGTTCCTTATTGCATGACTTTTATTTTCATTAACTTCTGTACCTAAGACTATTGCTTTAGTGTTCGGTTCTTATTGCAAGACTTCGTTTGATCGCAAATGAATAAAACAAAATTTGATACAGTGATGTCTGATAGTGTTGAATGGTAAGTTTTAAAATAAGGAAACTTTTTTTACTATTCTTGCTTATCAATGTAAAATTATATTGCCAAATTACGTCAGATTTATTAGAAGTTTCTGATAAATTAAAATTTTGTTACTTGCCACATTAAGTTACAACCCAAAATTGAAGAAGGCGTTTATTAAACGACTAAAAAGTTTTTGTATATATATGAGTTGAAAGTATTATTACTAGATAACTTTTCGGAAATGAAATATTATTTGAATATAACCTTGTTAATTTTTTTTAAATTCGAAATACGAGAGGGATTTTTATGTCAACTATTACTTTAATATTTCATTCTTTGAAATAGCTAAAAACGATTAATAAAACTGAACATTTCTACAATAGGAACATTTGCTTTCAAAATATCTTATGAGAGAGAAATTATTTCAAAAGTCAACTGCTATCGTCAGAATTAAGTTTTTCTATATTTTTTAAAAATTCATTTGTAATTTTTATTTGTTTATTAAAATTTAAGGCAATGTTCAGATTCTGAAAATAAATCCAACTAATTTAAAATAATCTATGTGTTCTTCAAGATTTTAGTATATATCTTTTGATATAGAATTCTTTAAAAGAATATCACAGAAAAAAAAACTTTAGAATTCTTTTTCTAGCCAACGCAATGCAGACTATTTTGTTCTTTATTTTTTATTAATTTTATCGTGGCTATTTTTATTGCTATTTGATATCAAAAGCTATTTTAATCCCTAAAGAATTGGGAAAGTAGCTTGTTTTTCTCTGGCTATTATTTAAACGTAAATATATATATATAGCTTCCATTTTGGGGCAATAAACGTTATATATAATATATATATAATCTTTTTGAAAAATTAACGGAGGAGTCCCTTTATTCTTAATTTTTATTGAATTTTTGTAATCTTATTTTTCAAGGAATGAACGAAAATTCAAATCTTTATTTATTTTTCTGTCTTAACTCCGCGGAAATGAAACAGAACTCCGTTTTCATATAAAACAGAAACTGAAATGAAAATTCTTTTCGAATTTTTTTCCTCTTAAACTGTTATAATTTTTACGCAGCATGTCCGTATCTGGCCAACCGCTATAAAATGGAAATTAACTCCCAATCCCACATACATTTACTGATGAATTTCTCCCTATTTGTCAATTCCCCTAAAATGTGTGTGGCCACTGGTGAATGCATATGTGTAAGTTTCATAAATTTTCCCACGGAAAGAGCAAATGAAATTGCGCATCTTTGAATGCTAAGATCTACAGAACAATAACTGAGCTTCCTTCTAGTGACTAAAAGATTGATTGACTTCTCATGTTGACACTAATTGACTGTCTCAGCAGTTTACTCTTTCTCTCCTTCTTCGCGAACGTGGTTTCCGTTTGTAATTATCCAGATTAAAAGAATACTTGCTTCAGTCAAACCTCCTGCAGTTTTCAGACCTCCCCAAGTTGGTCGCCCAAGTTGATTTCTCTTCGAATACTTCCGCGTAAAATTTTGTTTAAACTTACCAAATCAATCCATTAAGATAATAATTAAGTACCTATTTTACTGCATTGATAAGGAATTCTTCGAGGTTCTCAGAAGGTACTGAATTTTCTTACTGCCATGCAACTTTATTTTCAACGACAGAGGAAATTTTTTGAGATGTCTGGATTATTTGCTGACATTTAACTACTATTTGCGGATTCTTGTCCTAATTCTGCCACATTGATCATTTATAAAAATTTATCTAATTTTTATATATATTTGAGACAAAGGGAAGTACCGGCTAATTTTAGAATTACTCGTGAAAGAAACTTATCGAAAGAGTTGAATTATCTAGACTAGAATATGATTGATTGAGAAAATAAGCTTAGTGACGTATAGATCTTTCAAAAAAATCAATCCGTTTGAATACTTTTTTTTGTCAGTCTTAATCTTTATTAGTGCAATTTTGAAATAAAGAATGAGAAAGTATAAAATCAAGCATATTAAAAAAATTTTTTTACTCTCGAACTGGAAAATATGAATTTGTAATCTATCCTTAAAAAAATTATAAGCGTATTATTAGCATCTGTCTTCTGCTATAAACTATTTTTTATAAACAGTACCGTTATTATAAAAATTCTGGTGGATCTATAAAGATGAAAATAATTAAATTGCACTATTTTTCAGTTTTCGTATTACAATGAACGAAAGAATAGAGAAATAAGATCTACGATCTTATCCCTAAGTTATTTTTCATTTTAAGAACAAGATTAATGCCCCGCCGTAACAAACATGATAATAAATCAAAGTCCCGCTTGAAGGGGAAAGATCAAATAGTTTAATCTCGGCACTATGCAAAAGATTTGAATAAATCTAGTCTAATAGGAAGTAAAACTCGTATTCCTATGTTAAAGGTGCTAATGTGGATCGGAACCCAGAATGTTTGTGGCGTGCATTTATTTTATCCAAAAACTTCATAAAACAGGAATAGACCGCTTAACTTATGTATTCTTTTAAACAGTGCTTCATTTTTAATAGATTGGTCTATATGTTAGATACTTTCCAATTCGTTATAATTAAATGTGGCCGAATCGGGAGATCCTTTCTATTGTAGTTTCTTTTGTTTGTTTATTTATATTAGTAGGTCTATTTATACCTGTTAGCTTATTAAAAATCCCATAAAGTTATAGCATTTTCTGTTTTTCGAGTTACTTTTTACAACAGGGCTCCAAGATCACGTGTTTACTGTTGTTGATGCGACTTCTAGAATATCCATAAAATTTTCTGCCACAGAAGTGAATTCTGTGTAAAAATAACTCACTTTCCAATTATTTTTATGTGAATTCTTCGTTATTAAAATGAATGCAGGCATTTGCCGTAATTAAAGAACTATAGGATTCATTTTTTCAGTTATTGCTATTTCACTTGTTTACTATTTTTATGGAGAAGAATTTAACAAATTAAAATCTTGTTAAGTTTTTCCTTCTCCGTTGAAACTATATTGATATTTCAATTAAATGAATTTTTATGTAGAATAAGTCTGAATTCTAAAATTCATACACACACACAAAGTTGGTATTTACTTTTTAATATTTTAAGCTTTTATTTTAATAAACATCCTAAATATTATGTACGAGCTAACTAAGAATTTTCTCTAATTTTGAGGTTCAGAGATTCGCAACAACTTTTTCTTTGTTTGTAATAATTTTTTTTGAGTCTATATACGAGAATATGTAATATGTTATATGAAGTGAGGATATATGAATTAAACTTCGATTTTGTTAAAAAGAGGTATTTGAAAATTTTGAAATCGAGGTATTCAGTTTCATAAAATGTAAGCTGCTTAAGGATGAATAAAATAAAAATAATAACTTAAAATGGATGCAAAAACGCAAATTGAATGAAAAAATAATTTAAAAGGGATGCAATGACCCAGGGCTATTAAGTGGAAAAGCCGTCGAATCAAGTCAAATTTTTATTTCCTTGATACTTCTCCAAAGTTTATATTTATAAACAAATTTAATACTAGTAATTTTTTTTGTTTTAGTAAATATAAACTAGTGGTTAATTATCTGAACTTAATATTACTTAATCATTTCTTCTAAATTTAAATTAGGCTGATAAAGCCACCGAAAACTTGTCATTTTTTATTAACAGATTCATGTGAAACAGAGTGTAAAACGGCACGTTTAATCCTTGATTCAAGCTTTTAAATAACTGACAACTTAAAATGAAATCGTTTAAATTACATTCGGATTCAGAAAAGTTATACAGAATCCTCTTTTTAATGCAAAATCAATTTTTAAAAGGAATAAAATAAGTTTCAGTAGATTTAAAAAAAAATTATTTTGAAACGAATTTATTTTTATTTATTATTTCTATTATTATTAAAATTAATGCTTCTGAAGTTTTGATGAAATTGTATCGGGAAAAAGGGATAACGAATGTTAAAAAATTAAGAAATCTGTTTTACTCAAATAATGAAATAATCATCTTTCCATCAGAAATTCAATAATTCCTTGAACATTTAGAATATCAAACCAAAACTAGAAACAGTCTTAGGGGTAAACCTTCAATTCAATGCGAAATTTCTTAGTAAAAATTAGTATCGGGGATTTTATATAGTTTTTTTAGTCCTCCAGATACAGATACTATCCTCCACTTATAATTTATGAAATACTGAGTTTAAAAAAATAGGTGGTGGTAAATAACTTATTGATATATTGTTAAACAGGCTGAAATAAGATTAAGTACTATAATTTTAAAATTAAAGAAATTTCTTAAATAGTTCCTCCTTCTTTCTTGATAGCAGCAGCGAGGAAATATAAAACTGCCACTGGATGATGTGTTATTTCGAAGAAATTTCTACTTACGGAAGCATATTTTGATGCATAAAATATTCATTTTAGGATACTTATTCTAATCAGCCAACACAGCAAATTTATTTTAAATTTCCATCCTTGTCTTGTTACTGAATAAAATGCAATAATTACCGATTTCGTAGATTAGGTTTAATTTTTTTCTGAACGCATTCAAATAACATCATAAAATACGAGATGTTTTAACAAAACCTTAAGTAACTTACAAACAATAAAAAAGAAATGCTCCAAAACTCTCGCAAGCTTTGACTTTCAAGAAAAGATAATAGCGGACTGGCAAAGTTTTAACTTTGCATGAAGTGTTTCTGAAGTTTTGATTCCTTTTTTACATTAATAAACTAATAGAACTATTATGTATCATCTTTAATGAATCAAGTTAAAATAATTCTTAATATTTTTACGAAGGCATTATAAGTATCGCGCACTAACGCTTAAAGTTAAATTTATCATCAAATTTTTTTTTCATGTTAACTATAAAGTTTCTGGAGGAAGAATCTTCTGCATATTTCTTAGAAAGAAATAAACTATTCATTAACTTGGTGTATTTTACGAAACCTTCTGCGATCTCGTGCTATTCCTACATTATTCAGTATGCCATATTTTCATCGCTACCTTATTTTCAATAAGTTTTGAAAAAATTAATAATTGATTGATAATGTTATTTATATTCTATATTCTCTCTATCTTTTTTTTCACATGTGTTAGGAAATATGACCGTAATTTTCGAGATCCGAGCCTTCAAACCAGCATTTGTCTAAAAAGTACACAGTAACAATTATTAAATAAACTAAAAACTGAAAATTGGCGTTTTATTAGCGAGTAAAAAGTATTCAAGCTCTAAAAATTATGCAGTGAATCAATGTATTTTGATAGGGTGGAAGATGAATACTATGAAGAAAACAGAACATTAAAATAAACTTGGGGAATTTACTTCCAACAATAAGATATTTTGTTGAAGGTATGCTTTGAGTTAAAAAAATGTACGAGTGCCTTCAGTGTCGATAATTTAATAATTTGTAATCGAAATATAAAGCATCTTAACGCTGGTATTTCGAAAAACAATTTACAATCCTGTAAGTTAAAAATGGACGTCAACAACAATTACCTTTTCATTCATGATAATGACCTCAAGCGTATAGCTCTGGATATTATGTAAAACAACAAAATAAATGGAATTTTCTGTTCTATAATTTGATCCTCAATCCTAGTGGTAGAACCAATCAAATTTTTAACAAAAACAATCTCATAACAGTTCTTAATAAGTTATAAGGTTTGCTACACCTTGCATGCTTTAATTTATCGCATTTTTACACTTTCAAACAACAATTAAACTATTCCTAATTATTATGATTCAATACAAAAACTACATGGTATGCGTAATTATTTTTAATATTTCCTGGGTTCTCCTTTGTATCAAAATGATTTAAATAATTGATTCTGAAAATAGAAAACATAATTTAATAAATGAGAAAATAAATTGATCAAGCTGCTAAAAAGAGTCCGATTCCACATAAAACTAGAACAGGAAATTTAACATCATTTATGAAAAGAATCATAACAGTTATTCTTATATTAAAAAATCTACAAGGCTAATTAAAAACTATTTAAGCAAATATTCCTTTTAATATGCATAATAAGAATACTTTTCACACTTTAAGGAATAGATTATTTTCGTTTTATATATTTTTTTTACTTATAGATGTATATAATTTCATGCAAATTTAAACATAGAAATAGCAAAATTTATTACATTATGTGATATATATAATTTCAATAAGATTTCTTTTTAATTTTGCTGTTTTACTGCACATAACTTTCTACATTGTCTGCATTTAAAATGATTAATTGCAGTGCTTCTGATGCATATATTTAATATTGATATCAAGAATTTATCCTCCAATTTTAAAGTTTAAAATTTAGTAAAGAATAAATTATATTTGATAAATTGTCATTTTATAAAAGAACAATGTTATTTACTTTGTTCATTATCTATTTAACATCAATAGGAAATATACTCAGAATCCCAAGAGAAATATTTTCAAGATTATCTTTTTAAGTTAATAATAATATATATTTCAAAATTCGATAAGACAGGCAAAAGAAATTATGACCTCTTTAGACCCAAAGTTGTATGGCTTTAAAAAATCTCGGACAAAATAAATTATCGTAAAATTTATCTGTCTCTGTGTATGTAGAAACTTAAGGAAACAGAAAAATGTAAAGAGCTGTAATAATGAAATTTAGCATACGATTTTATAATCAGAAAAGTAGATCTGATAGTAAAACCGAAATAAAAATTTGAATCAACGTCTGCAGATTGATCGTTTATCAATCTGTATATTCGAGAGTAAATGAGCTCGATGATTTAGAAACGTAAGTCAATGATAATTGATACAAGGTTTTATTACCAAATTTGCAGTTCAGTTTATATCAAACTTTGGCCTTTTCCTTATCGAAATCACAAAAACACCATATATCATTAATTCTCAAGAGAGTTGAAAGGAGAACACTCTCGCTGCTTAACTTTGAGGTAGTAAGTTTTGACAACAAAACTTAAGTGAATTTTTTATGAAAATTAATTTCAAAATTGTTCGATTGTTTTCCATGCACTCCTTTATATAGATTTGTTGAGATTTAAGGGAAAATAAAAATCATCCGGAACAGCTTTAATAATTAATCAGAAGAGTTCGAAGATCAAAAAGAGTTCAAGGAACTCAGATAATGTTAAAAGTACTCCTCAAATTATACGTAAATTCTGTCTTGTTTACAAAAGATGATTTATAAATAATAAAGGTAGTGTCAAAAAGCTTTTTAATAATAAAAAGAATTCTGATACAACACATTAACGTTCGAAATAAGAAATGAACATTACGCCGTACATTATCTCAAGTCTTTAGAAAATGCCCCGTGCTTATTATACGTTTGAATGCGATTAGGTTCCCTTTGTGAGTTAAATGCATAAAGGACAGGTATGTGCCCGATTGCATTCAACAAGAATAGCACAATGGGCAGCTGCTGTTAGTTTCTAGAACGCCACCGTTTTTTCAAACCATGGGTCTGTAGGAGATAGTGTCACAAAAAAAGATTGATAGCCGTACCTCTGGTCAGGTACTAACGAGCCAGTCCGTACTATAGTACTTGAAAGTAAAACTGATTCATGTTGTCATCCGGTTCTAATGGAAGTATTTAATCTTCACAAATAAATATTTAACCAGAGTAATAAACCAAGATGCAAATGCCTTTTCTTCGTTTGTCATTAACCATTGTTTTATTGGCCAAGTTAATTATTCTATATATTCAGAAATTTCGAGATACGAAGCAATTTTTCACTCATGGATGAGAACTTTAAAAAAACAACAACGGGGGGATTCTTCTTCATAAAAAGATCTGTAAAAACCTATTAAAGTTTTAAAGAGAAAAGTTTGATTGTAACCTTAGTTATTATCGGTCTGTAAACAAAACAAAGTCCATATTTGAAAGAAATTAAGAACTCTCGGAAAATACAGCATAAATAATGTTTATTGTATTTGTATTCAGTAGCAATCAAAAAGTAATTTATTATAAAATTTAATACAGATAAAGTAACGATGGCACTCTTTTCACTCTATAATAGGGTTTTTTTTTTTTTTCATTTTAGTCCATTCTGTGTTTTTTGTGACTGAATGAGGCTAAATGTTGTAAAACAAAAATTAATTAGTTTTTATCCTTAAAAATGCACATTTATACGTATAAATAGTAACGAAGAAATATTAATTTTTTTCGCAGCATTTTCCGTGAATCAATTTGATTTTTGCTTCAAACTAGCAGCTCCTGCAAATTTGAATACCATGTAAGTATAATATTTAAAACTCGGTGATTAATTTAAGTCACGCTCTGCAAAAGAATGTATTATGCTGTCCTATTCAACCAATTATTTACAATTTTATTTTATTATGCAAGATTTTATGCAAGTTTTTATTTTAAACAAAAGTAGCATTCGATTCTGCGTCTTAAGAAATAATTCTAATCAAAAAAGTATATCCTTTCGTTTTTCCAGCTCCATTGAAAAACAATTTTTAAATGATACTTTTATCCTAACCACAAACATAAAAAATTAAACATATCTTAAAATTTAAAATGGGAAATAATATATATTATATAAATGGATTTTTCTGCTTATTTCATTTGGTGCTCAAACAAAATATTCATCACTAGAAGGTAGTCATTATCCCGACATTCAGATAGAAACTTGTTTAATATTTGTTTTCTAAGAATTTGACATATGCTTATATGCGATTCAATGATAATAGAAGCTTGTGTATTGCTCTATACTGTCTATATATAATTTTTTTTATACCTCATAAGCTTTTAATGTTTCTGAGTTAGCTTATTCACCCCCCCCCCCACCTTTTGACAATGCTTTAGAAATTTCCAATAGTTCAAGTAATTATCGTCGAGATAGAAAATTCTTGAATAATTCCACTCATGTACATAAGTAGCAAGATATTATATGTTTTTAATTAAAATTTAAAAAAATGAGCCTAAATTTATCAAACTTATACGAAATGCGCGGATTCTTCAAAAGAAGAACTCTATTGATACTAATTTAATACTTCTGTAAGCGTCTGGATTTTATGCCAATTTTTCTCTTTGAGACGAGTATCCAAAGATTCAGAAGACTAAAAATAAAAATTAAAAGAATATTAAAAAAAAATCCACAATTATTCAATTCTCTGTAATTTACAGTTGCTTAGAATTAAGTTATCAGTGCTCAAAGCTAAGAAAATAAAAAATGAAAAGAAAACACTGTTCTTATGTATACCAAATGTCAGTGGTATGCATTTCAAAACACGATAATTGAATAAAGCAGCAAAAGGAGAAAAAAATATTAATGCGAAAAGAAACCTTCTAATAAGGCTAATCATTTTTTCAGAACCTCTTTGTTATACATGGTTTTATTTGATTATTTCGATGCTAATAATCATTACTACTTTTCGTTTCAATAATAATTATAATTACTGGTTGACATCTGCTACTGAACTTTGATATATTTGATTAATATCTGTTACTGAATTTTGATATGCTTCATTAATATCTGTACCTAAACTATTATATGATGATGAATGAATTAGGTTTAAGTAAAAGACTGTTAATCCTTCCCTAACAGTTATTTCCAATATTTTTTTTCAGTCCTCTAAAATGCGCATTATTAAGATTCAACGTTTTTGTAATAGCTAATTTTTTTCCTCTACAATATTCAGAATAGGAGTGTTTTAATCCTAACTATCATGTATTATTATTTTATCATTCTCATTCGCTTTTCTTATTTTAAAGTTACTCATCAGAAAAGGACTTGCAAACGAATAAGCACAGAATGTTTAATAAACTTTTGCAAAAAATATTTACTTATTTCTATCCAAAAGGAAATAAAGCCTTCTTCAAAAGCTACCTAAAACTGAACTGATATTTCAGCAGATATAAAGTACTAAGAAGTGAATCTCACTTTACCGTCTCTAACTGACTGTGATAACGGTTCATTTCCTTTCAAGTAGATCAAAACAAGGGTTATTTTTCCCATCAAGGCATTTAACAGTCCATAAACATCAAAGTTAACTTTCGCCGCATGAGTCGGATAGGTAAGATGTTAGGTAACAACCTTCTAAGGCGGTCCTATTTCGGACCCCCCTGCTGCCAAAAATGTGCCCAATGAGGACCCGTTTGTAGCATAGCCGGTTTGGGTCGTGACTCCGCCTCCTGCTAAACCCCAAACTCTCCCATCATTAGTTATCTGAATCAGCTAATTCTAGAGAGAACTCCCCTTCCCTTTTTTTGTTGCAGAAGTCACGATTCTTTCCAGTCCCTTGCAACGCAGTTGGCCGCTCAGCTGTTACAATCTCCAAACGTCACATTAAGCACGCTGTGGAGACGCTTCATTTGGGATTAGCACGCTGTCTTCAGGTGCGACGGGGGTGTATTGCAAAAGACACTTTTCATTTCAATTAGGATGGCCGCTGCACTCAACATGAGACCTATCTTTGCTGGTTATCCTTTTCAAGGTGAGTTTTCAATATTTTTCTCTTTAAGCGGTTGGGAATTGGTAATTTATAAGTGATCCTAAATTAATTATATACTAACTATTAATTTGATTGATTAAATGCTCCTTTTGCCTTTAATATCAATTTTATTTGTATATTTACTATTTACTTTGTCATGTAATGCATGAGTAAATTTTTACGTACATAGACTCTCAAGCTGTAGTATTAGGCTGACCATTCTCAAATAGGATTCTAATATCAACTTTCAATAGATCTGTCGTTTTAAATAAGCGAATATTCCATATAATTGTTTAGTTATGCGAATAATGATTTTTAGTACTATTTTGAGCACTAAACTAAAATTAATTAGGTGAAACACTTTTAGAGTCGCTTGAGAGACGGTTTTACTTATAACGAAGCAAGGAACATATTCTCTTTTTTAAAGTATAACTTTTTAAAAAAAAATGAAGAAAATGAATGCATTCTAACTTAATACTTTTTTGTCCCATTTTTTGTTAGGTTGTAGGAAGATTAAAGAAGTTATTTATACCAAATATTTGCTGAATATTTTTTTAATATGTTCCTTGCACTGTCTTCCTTGCCTATCAAATTAATCATGAAGAAAATTTAAATATCGCTAATCTTTTTCTACTAAAACTCAGATAAAATGATAAATAGCTTTTATAACAATAAATATTTAGTTAAAAATTTAATACATTCTAAAATACTTAAATTTTTTATAGAATAAACTAAAAACTTATATGCGTGTATGGTCTGTCGTTTTCAGGGTCAAACAGAAAAGGGGCCTTATTCTTGTTCCTTATTAATCTGTAAAATTATTTTATATTCTTAGAAGCGTTGTATTATTCGAATATCGCTTTTAGGTTTTATAATAAATTTAACTTCAATAAATTAAAAGTGCTCATTAAGCTTATTTTCTGTTTAAAGAAAAAATAATTTAACAAAGCAATAATAATTAAATTTTACGCAAACCTTACAATTTATGGAGTAGCTACATTTACGAAAGCCTAATATCAGGGAAAATCAATAAGTTGTGTTTCAACAATGTTCTTTTTTTGAACAAAATAGGGAAGATTTCTTTCTAAACTATCGCAATTCAGCTGAACGACAGCCCGTTTGCAATTGCAATTCGTGAAAATTGCATTGCCACTATAATAAGTCGATTTGACCGATCTTCCTCCAAACTGGCACGCGGAAATAATTGTACAAAATAATTTGTTTGCTTAGTATTTGCCAAACTATCTGTGTTTCATCATACTTGAGTTCATTGGATATTATAATTGTTCAATTGTTTACTATTGGACTAGAATAGACTTTTATACAACAAATTACTAAGAATCATTTGTACGACTTGATAAATTTTTTTCATATAAAATTGATTAAATTTACCATTGCTTAATAAATAATAATACCTAAATTATTTACGTGAATACTGGAATATCTGTTTGTTTACCTTAAAAATAATAATAAAATATTATATCTCAAATTATGAATCATTAGTTTGAATAGCAAGATTTACATTAGATGAACCTTCCAACTTCGTGCGATTCTATTTTCATGAATAATACAAAGAGTCATTTTTATTAGGTATCCATAAAAAATAATCCAAATACAATTGTATCAAAGTATATTTTAATTTATGGCTAAAATCTGTACGGAATAATTAAAACTTATCTTGCTTCCTTGATTTAAGGTGGTTAAAAGTTCTAACTCGAATTATTATTATTACTCCATACAAATTTTTCCATCACACATACTAGTATTGCTTGAATAATATCCTATACATACATTTTCTAATTAAATAGAAACTTTTGGTAGTTTTATACGAAGTTTCAAATTAAATTTGTGAGACTGAGACTGGAAGCAGATACCTCTTCTAAGCCGCCACAAACGGTTTCGTCATGCGGCACCAGATGATTGGGACTCACAAGGAAGCAAAACTTCCTCTCAAGTTGATGACTGCACAATCATTCCATACCCATCGGTGACTTAAACCTTAGACAAACGATTAATGCCCCTTTCTTTTCGGTTTTCTTCTCAAAATTTGTTTGTGGAACTCGGGCTTGCTAATTGTTTATTTTATTAATTTAAAATTAACTGTGTAAAAATTAATTTGTACAAAAAGGAGTGAAAATAATAAATCATACAATGGACGAATTTTTATTTTTAAGATTTAAGATGAGTAAACTATATAAATTAGTATAAAGCATGCTGAAAAAAATAAATAAAAACACTTTTTTTTTGTAAAAATAAACTAATAAATTAACCTCACTTTTGTATAAATTTCTCTATTAAAATTTTTTCATCAAGTTAAAAAATTAGCAATTTATATTATGTAATTATAAAAAATTAATAAAAAATATAATAATTATCGCGCAATTGTTAATAACAACGAAGTATAGGTATAATAAAAGAAATGAACAAAAAATGGAATTGAATTTTACATACAAAATTCTTTAGAAATAAATTTGATCAAAACTGATTTTTTTCCAGCACTTTTTCAGATCACAGCTACGGTTTTCTAGATTTTGGAATTTTTTCCTGCGATTTTTTTTTTGAGTATTTTGTCAAGCAGCAAATAGCTTTTTTAAACAAGAGATACTTATTGATTAGTTGCAATTACAACTTTTTTCTAAAAACTATTGAAGATAAATATATTTATGCCAACGAATAGATTCTTACCTCATTTTCATTTGAAATGACTGGCAATCAACATGTCCATGGAACAAATAAGATTCAACGAATTGTAGTTAATGATCTTTAGAATGCGTTCCTCAAATTTTATCCTGAACAAAAGAAACAACTGAACACAATTTATTAAAAATAGAAAGTAAGGACAGAAAATAGAAAATTCCCCAGAAATATATTAGCTGCTCATTTTTTTAGAAATAATAAAAAATGTTATGTAATATTAAAAAATAAGATAAAAAATCATTTTATAATCAAAGTAGCATTTATTTTATAATAAAACCTTTTATTTGTTGCTGAATTTAAAAATGAAAGCATATGACTCGGTGCTATTTTAGTAGATGATATGTATGATTTTAGATTTATAGATTTGCGAAAAAGAATGCATGGATAAAAGTGAAAATAAATAAAAGTAATGCGATTATTCTCATAGAAAACCATAAAAAAAAGCTGGAAATGGGAATTTTAAAATTAAAATTAATTTTTTTAATCGAATTATTGAAACTGAACATCCTTCCATAATCTGCAAATATTTCTGTATGAAATAAATAAAAGCGTATTTCCCTTAATGTATCTTTAAAGAAATATAATGAAAGTAATGCAATCTAATTTTAAATAACTCACGGATTTAAAATAAAAGGTTTTTTTTCCAAATTTTTCAAGTTTATCCACTTTTCTTGGATATTTTAAATTTGTTTTTAAATTTCCTTTTTTTTCCGAAACGTAAATAATAATATAATTTTTATTTCTTTTTTCAGAGCAAATATTCCTTTAGGATATTGCTTATAGGAGATAATTAAAATATTTTTTGTACTGTGGAAGTACGAGTGTTTCATTTAAGTGCAAGGACACTTATAATTCTTGGAATATAAACGTTCGCGTGCTTAAATCAATGCCAGAAGTGAAAAATTCTATTTTCTCAGTTAAGTTTTGTAAGTTCATAATTAATTAATGGCATTCTGCTAAAATTAAACTCTAAGATTCGAAAAAGATTTGCTGTTTTGTAGTTAAAATTCAATTATATGAAAATGCCTTTAAATGGTTTCTAGAAATAATATACTATCGATGTATTAAAGACCAGTGTCCCAGAGAACAAGATCTCTTGTGTTGCTTAAAAACGGGACATTAATAAAACTAAACCAAACCAAACTAAACTGAAGCAGACAGCGAAAATATATCTCACCCGAATTTAAAAATATTTTGAAATCTTTAGTGAATAAACTTACAAAATATTAAATATTCCATGAATTTTTGTTATTTTGTGTTGTTAGTCTTTTAACAGTAATCGAAAAACTCTTTCAAACAAAAGATATTAATTTGTATTCATATCAAAACTTTTACCCCTGTAGAATAATCCAGTAGCATTTATTTATTTAATTCAATTTCTGTTTAATGTCTATTTTTTTTATTCAAATCGTTCCAATGATACCGTCTAGCCAGATAACTTCAGAAACAAAAAAATATTAAACAATAAAAAAATGCATAAAAATATTTTAAGTGGCTATGCAGAAAACGGAAAAAAAATCAGTTTCCGTTTGAAAATTTTTTGTTGTCATTTGAAGCTGTTTTTGTTTTTAAAACAAATTCTACGATTTTCAGAATATTTTCATATTACTGTAATCATATTCTCACAATATTTCAACTGCAACACCAATCTGAATTAGTTCCATTCCATCAATACCTATGCATTAAGACTACCGTGTATTTAAAGCTAATTATCTCATGCATAACAAATGATTTTTGCCCGCTTCTAAAGCAGATACAATGTTCTGAATTTTCAATTCTTATTTCATTAGCTGTCATACTGAAATGGAATAAAATTAATTATATTAATATGTAAACAATGAATTGTAAAAGTAATAAATAAATAATAATTTCAGATAAGCATAAACAATAAAATTCAGATCCAACCAAGCATTTATTTATAATTACAAATCCATAAATAGAAATGATGGTTGTGTGTATAAACTTTATTGACGATAAGAATTTCACTCCAATTATCACTTTATAATCTTAGTCAAGTTTTTGTGAAGAAATCGTTATAACATTCATAACTGCGCACGTGCAGAAACAAAATTCTACAAGTCAACATAGCAGGAACTATGGAACACCCACGAAGGAACAGAGATGTCGATCTTTAGATAAGCTCACACTAGATCTTTGTCTAACCTTACTCACAGGAAGTAACAAATAGGAAAAATTTTTGCCTAGCTCGATTCCTGCTCTGTAGAAGTTGATCTTGAATATTACTGATAACCATCTTTATGGACGATACCACAACCTTCACTCCCTAGCTCTATTTTCGGGAAAAGTAATACAAACTCTTTTCAGTAATATACCCTGTTTTAACAACCAAATCGGAATCTGACACATATTTAATATTTCTTACTTTATAATCTACTTTGAATGATCTGAAACTGATTATCCGAACGTTTTGAAACACGTTTTAGTTTTTTATATTTATTTGCTGACATTATTATGGCCTTATTCGATGTAAATAAAACCACCTACGGCAATTTAGTAATACAGCATTTTTTCCTTGTTCGATCCATTATTCGTAAAAAGTACAGAAGCACAAATAAAATTTCCTCTTAAATATCGTTTCTTTTTTTAAGTGAAGATCGTATTCTAAAGTAATATTTAAAAAAGAGTATAACGTTTCAAATTTTCTTAAAATATTCAGATTGTTTGAATAAAAAAATTGCATCATGTTACTTTTTGACCAAGGAGAACTCTTAAATTTCGAAGCACAAATAAAACTCCTCTTCAATATCCTTTCTTTTTTTAAATGACGATCATGCATAAAAGTATATTTAAAAATGATAATAGTATTTCCAATTCTCACATGAAAAAAATATTCAAATTTTTTTTAACAGAAAAAAAAATTACTTCATGCTATTTTTTGGCCAAGCAGAGCTCTTAAATTATTTGAATGAACGGATCAACGGGGCAATCAAAAGATAAAAAGTAAATATTAGATAATCCAATAAGATAATCTAAGATCCAATAAGATATAAATATTTATTAGATATAAATATTAGAAAATTATATATTCCAATCGATTGGAAAATCCTTCATTACGTGAATTTGATTTCAGCGTTTTAAAACAATTATGTACATAAAACAAATTTGAATCCAAAATTTAATGGTGATTTCATAAAAGTATTTGCAATGAATTTATTTATGAATTATGCTCTGAAGAAATTCTAAATTTCTTTTATGTTTATTATAAATTACTGGACAGAAATATTATGCAATTTACTTCTTAGAGTTGATTAACCAGTTTTAATCTCGAATAAGCTAAAACTTTCCGTCACATTGATTTAAAACAGTTTTAAGAGTTAAGTCAAATCAACTGTTTATTATAAATTATCATCCAAAATAATAAAATTCTGTTTGATACAGTCAAATTATCTTATTAACTACAAGAAAGTAAACAAGTTTAAAGAATGTAACAAAGAAAAAGTTTATATTCATAAAATTAAGATTCATTCCCATACTTCATGAATTATCTTAATCATAGAATTTTAAAAATCGTATTGAAATTATCTCTAACATTTCTTCACTCATACTCTTTTTATTTTTATCACTGAATTATAAAATTATGTCATTAATTAATTATTAAATTACGGTGCTTAATTAATTATTAATAAATTAATTATATTACGAATTATAAAATTATTTCTTTTACTGTTTATATTCCATATGTGCAATATCTATAAAATTATCTCAGAATTTATTTATACAATAATTTGTATCATAAACTCACCATCCGGAAAAAGTTTTAAACAAATGATTACAAATTTATATCAAATTAATAACTGTGAAAATAACAATTATACGTCCGTTTGAACTTTGCATATCAAACAACAAAAGGAATAAAATGGATGGTAGATTTCGTACAACGGTGACTCGTATTCAGAAGTTATTTCCTCTTCTGAAATATTTTTTATGAGGAGAAACAAGAGATTTGATGAAAAAAATATCATTTCCAGGCATAAGAAGCAAAATTTCATCATAGAAATTTTCTTTTATTAGTTCTTTTACTTTTAATTTGAGCAGAAGGTTTGATGGGCCATCATAATAGGATAAAATAAACGAAGAATTAATCATTATGAGTAAGAAAGGTTTTAGAAAATAGCTTATTTTTTCCTATAGTGTTACCAAATCGGGGTGTAATTTCCATCATTATATTGTTATTATTTATATATATTTATATCAGTGAATTCTCAACCATAAGTTCTCAGCGTACACACACAAAAAAAAAGTTCCAGTTTCATATTTTTATCTAATAATATTTGGAACAAAAACACTTTTAGGAAAACATTTTTATTTTCTGTTCTAAAAAGGGGGATTTCTTTATTTGAATCATAGACTTTGATTCTTAATTTATTAAAAATAAAATGACGATTTCACGTCATTACAATGGAAATCATTGTATTTTCAATTTAGCTACCATTAGTAGATTAAAATTTTGATCGATCAACTGACAATTAAGCTTTAAAAACATTAAAATAGTATGTTATTATCGACAGTACTCAAATGTAGGAGTTTTTTAAAATATAGAGCATCGGAAAATGAGGGAAAAGCGATTATAAATTCCATTTTTACATCATTGAACAAGGTAAATAAAGATGTGCAAAATTACATACTACTTAGCTTATAATATCAAGAATATTATCAGTTTAGGAAAACTAATCAGACATAAAAGAAAAGACTATATAAAATTACGATATCCAGAAATAAATAAAACTTTCAAAAAGTAATCTCTGAAAAAGAAAGAGATAATCATGCTTCAGATCTCTATTGATTGTTTTTGTAGTTAAACGAAATTTAACGATCAAAAGAACGTAATTAATTTTTAATTGTATTTATTTAAATTTCATCAGAAGAAATAATAGCAGATATGCTTAGGAAATCAAATACTTACTAACAAAATTAATTTCGGGATTTTGCTTCTTCGGAAATGCATCAACTTAATCAAAATTAATGACTTGATGAATTTTTCTTAAAGATTATGTCGAAAAAAAATCATATTTATTAGATTAAGAAATCAAAAAATACATATACTCATTTAATAAATAGATATCATCTATAATAACACAAAGCATTAAATATTCTTTAAGAAATTTAAGCAGAAATAGATCGATTATTAAAGCAATTTACATCATTTTATTTTTAATTAAATGCTTTTCTGATTTCCTTACAATTAAAATTTAAAACAAAAGTTTTGAGAGTCTTGAGCATGATGAAGGCAAGAAAGCACACCTACGATTTGAAAACGGTTCGGTTAGAAAGTAAATAAAGCGAACCTAATAATTGATTGAGTGTTAATTTCTAATAAAATATAGAGTTTGTGAATTTAAGAGACCCTTAAAAATAAGAATTCAAAATATCTTCAAGTATATATACATATATATAAATTTAGCTGAATTCACCATATTACAGCATTTTAATAAGTAATTATTCACATGAATATCCATATTTTGCATGAATTTTAAGGATTTTTTTGTACGGGCTCTTGAACTCTTTCAAATGATATAAATATAAGATAAAATTTCTATTCAAATGATATAAATATTTTTGTAAGAGTTATTAATTTGTAAACAATTAGAAAAAAGTCATGTACTTCCAAACGAAAAACTACTATTAATGACATAAAGATTTATAATTTATGGTATTTGAGTAAATAAATGTAATACTGAAAAAATGCCTTTTTTTTTAATTTTATGCAATCATCCCATTTTATAAGTTATAGCAGGTAAAATATTCTTCATTTATTATTGTTAGATAAAAAAAAATTAAAAAATTCACTCCTCTGCGATTTAAACGTTTCTATTTATAAAGCTTCGAGTTTAATCATTTCAGGCAATCAATGGTAGACTCGAAGAAACGCTGAAAATTGATTGATGGATAGGCCTCATTTCAACAATAATCGTATAAAACAGAAATATTAAGCTTCATAGCTCAATCGGTTACAATTACAGAGGCGTTGCATTTTGATTAAAATGTTCACGTACAAGGATATTTAAGACTAATGAAAGTGAGGTACTGTGAAAACATTTATATTTCGTAATATGATATAAGTACATTAATTAATTCGAAATTAAAATATAACTATTTACGTCATTTTAAACATTTTTCCAATTAAAAGTATCTGCCTAACTCTAGAGATTTCAAAATTTGCTATTAGTCAACGAATAAAGTAAACATACTTTATACAGGAAGATGGCAACTTTTCATGCACCGAAAGTGGGTAACAGTAAGAATTAAGATCTTTTTATTTTCTTTCTTAATTATAATTTTTTTAAAAAAACTATTATGTATGATATGGAGAAGATTAGAGTATTACATTTTTCTTAAGTATCAATGTATATTGGAAACTGTAGCTTTCTAGATATCTTATTGGATTTTTATTTATTAATTAAAGAATTGATAAAAGTATTGATATTGATAAAGATTTGATATCGTTAATTTTCGAATTCTTTTTACAAAATTCATTTATATGCGGAACTTTGTGAGCGTAATTGAATTACCTGTATTCCTTCTCACATCGAAAGAGGCTAATGGATCTTCCAATTATTAACTAATTGCTGATTATATAAGAATAACTGCATAAATGTATTTATTTTTTATATAAGCATATTATTTAGTCGGCGCTTTTCTACATGCAAATGTACGAGAAAAAGTAGGATAGAGTTAAGGAAAAGATTAAAAATATATAAGTAAATTATAAGTATACATTTTTACAGAGATTAAATTACATTCTTTTTTCCAAGGAATATCTCTTTTTAATTAGAGGTATCATTTAAGCCTTCTTTTGTAACCCCCAAACTCTGATTTATGATGGGTAGAAAAAAAAACTGTTTTAAATACCTTACTTTTATTAGTAACTCTAACATCTAAATAAAAATACTGTTAAATAAATACCGGCAATTTAATATTTTTTTCACTCTTAAAACGAATTGGAAACCATGTTATAAACTAGTTGCTTTTTAAAAGAGAGAAAAAGACACCATAATACAGATTTCAAATATCATTTTTGAGGTGGAATTAACCCCAACCATAATTATTTCGTATGTTGCTTCTACCGATAGAGGGCAGCACGAGGGGCAGGCAATATTCTTCAGATAATTTTAAACAGATAAAATTTCTGATGTTTAATTAAATATTGACTAAAAGGTGAAAATACTTATCTGCGATAATAATAAGATATTGTATCAAGGGTATCCTTGGTACTCTACCTTACCTTATATCAATTAATCTGAGGTAAATAACAACAATAAAAGAAAATTCAGCTATCAATTAAGGTTATAAATTGATAAAGATAGTCAATTAATTAATTAAGTAAGCAAGTAATCAAACAACTCTTTCAAGTAAGATTTCTTATAAAAATTTTCCCTATGCTCTAAATCGTCTTAATTCTTATCGAATAGGCCATAAAATTTACTTATTTATAATATTTTTAGACCAGTTTGTAAGTTATGCGCATGAAATTGTTATTTTCAAAATATATTATCTAATCACTATATATTATAGTTTGATCAGTATTATTCTTCTCTAAGCTCATCATATGCATCTGAATCATATTAATATTATCGCAAAAACAAATAGGCGAAACGAAAATATTTGCAAAAAATTCTGCAACGTAATTTATTTTCCTCATTCGTTCTTGCATTCTGTGCAACCGCTGTGTTTCAAATATTTGGTAAATGCAATATTTAAGCGAAAATTGAAATATTTTGAAATGCAATATAATTTGAAAATTACGTTAAAAGAATCGTATATTAATAGAAAATTTGAAATAAATAAAATTCCTTTAAACTCTTTAATTCGCAACAAATTTCTCATAATGAATTGTAGCACTAACAGAACTTCCAGACCATAACATTTTGGCATCTAACTTTCTTAAGAATTAGAAAACGTATTCTAAATTAGTATCTTAGATTTCAGCTTTATGTCGTAATTTTTTTAGGTCAAGGTCGAGTAAATCAGCTCGGAGGAGTGTTTATCAATGGAAGACCGTTGCCTAATCACATAAGACTAAAGATAGTTGAAATGGCTGCCGCTGGAGTGAGGCCTTGTGTCATTAGTAGACAGCTTCGAGTATCTCATGGATGCGTATCGAAGATACTTAACCGATACCAAGTAAGGAATTTTTTTAACATATAAATAATTATTATTTTAAAATAATTCGCTGTAATGATAATAAAATTAGATGAATAAAGCAATTACTAGATTAAGTATTGGATATATTTGTTATTGAATAGCCTGTTTTTGCAATCAATTGAAAAATATGCGTATTGTGACATTTGAGATTTATCAAAATATAAAGATTTATAATATAAAATTTCACGCTATATTTAATGATGATTTCCGCATCATTTAAATACCAAATAACTGCCTAGTTAATCTAGCAAATTTAAGTGGTTGAATATTTTGTTAAGATTTGAAATATGTTTTTTTACAGGAAACTGGTAGCATAAGGCCTGGAGTAATTGGTGGAAGCAAACCAAGAGTTGCTACTCCGGAAGTTGAGAAAAAAATAAAGGAAATATTGAAAGAAAATGCTGGTCTTTTCAGCTGGGAAATTCGAGATAGACTGATCTCGGTAGGTTACTTTTGTATATTTAATTTAATTTTTTTAACTATCAGAAAAACTTTGACAAATCAATTACCAAAAATAAGAAGACCGACTGTGAATGTATCACGTTCATATCAAATTTCATACTCAAAAAATATAAGGAAAAATTATCTCTGTTTCGTGGTTGGGAAATATTTCATTTATCGTGGATACCAATTTTTATTCTAGATCTATGTCGTTTAGAATGTTAGTTCATGAATTCTTTGATACGAAGTAGTTGTATGTGCTTTCTTAAAGCTATAAAAGAATCGATTGATTTGAAAAACATGAGAATGTGAAATTTAATGAATCTCTTCAATTTGAGACTTCTGTGAAACTGCTTCTTATTCTCTCCTATATCCTATTTATGTGTTGGTCATCCAAAACAAAATATAATACTTGATAATTCGAATGTTTTTCAATCACACAGAAGAATGAGTCTTTTTTTCTTTTCACCATTTGGTTGTCATTCGATGAGACTTTTTTGAATTTCATCAATAATAATGATAATAATGAGTTCCATCAATAATAATGATAATAATGAGTTCCATCGATAATAATGATAATTATATTTAAAAAACGAATCTTTACATATTTCTGCACATTCTATAAAACTTTTAACATTAATTAGTTAACCCTCACCGGGCGAAACGGTGGCTAAACATTTAGGGGCATATAATTGAAGTTAACTAACATAGAAAATAAAGAAGCTGAACGAATCTTTAGCAAAATCAAATCATTTTCATTGCAGGAGGGCATTTGTGACAAGAGCTCTGCTCCAAGCGTTAGCTCGATTAGTCGTTTGTTAAGGGGCTCCCGTTCCCAGCATAGTTCTCGATCCGATTCAGGAAGTGATTCTTGCGATGGTAGCAAAAAGGCTGATCACAGCATTGACGGAATTCTTGGAGGTGAGTTTTCTAAAGTTTTCAAAACAACAATTGAAAAACTTTGAATATCTCTTATGTGTCTACATTCATATTGATTCTATAATTCCGTAAACTTTGAAATGTTTACTTCGTTTTATATTTCTCATATCTACCAACGCTTAGAAGATTATGAAACTTAGAATAAGTGGTAAGTTCATGTATATATATGCATTTTTCTAAATATGTCGAAGCCACCAACGAACATCTCAAATTGGATTACCCTCTTAACGCGGATAATAGGTAATGTCATATAGAAAAATCATTTTTCTGAGTTTCCTTTTTTAAGAATTTATTGTTTTTAATCTGATTTGTTTTAATCCAAAGGTAAGAATCAAATATTCATTGAAATTATTTTAAATATTTTATTTATTTTCACCTTTTAATAGGTTATTTGTTATGTTTAATATCAATAATCATTGAAATTTCATTACATATCTGAAAACTGAGAAATTACAATTTTATTCTCTTATTTATTAATTTACTGAAAGCATTAAAAAGTATAAAAAGTTTTATTTCTTTTCAAGTCCTTTTGGTATTAATCGGAAAAAATAAGATTAGAATCTGTGCAACAGACTATACTGTTGATGCTCTTGATATTTTCAACAATCGCTCTTAAATTAAGGGTATATATCTGAATTACTCTACAGGGATTTGATTTCAAGAAATAGAAATTACTATGCAATTTCTGAACAAGGGAACCACTTATTTCATTTAATTTACTTTTCGATGGGTTATATTTATTTTTCAATAAATGACATGGGTTATTTTCTTCTTGAGATACGTGAAGCTTTCGTATTGTTGAATAATTACAATGATTTTTCTGTCTTATTCTACTGTTTAAAGTTTAAACAAAAAGTCTAAATCATCAAGAAAACCTGTATTAAAAATTATATTTCTGATCTTTATATTAAACAAATGAAATCTCGCATAAAAATATTACATTCCAATCTTGAGATGCTAGAATTGCTTAATTCTTATCTAAATCTCGATGCCATTTGTATAAATTCGTATTTTGTGATTATTCGCCTCAAAGTATTGTATTATCTATAAATTTTCTAGGGTTCTTCTTTTTCCCTTCTCAATCTTAGCTAAAAAAAACTAGCAAAAATATAACAGATAGTAATTTTAAAAAAAGAATATTTTTGTTTAGTAATTTTTATTTCGCACAGAACTAAAATAAATATGAGTAGTTGTATCCAAAACATGAAAAAAATAATTAAAAAAATACGTTTAATTGAAACTTGGTTGAAATAAAATAATGATTTAGACTGATTATATGCCTATATTACTGTTTATATTACTTCTAATATGACTTGAATTCCAGGATAGGTTAGATTGCAGTTTAATATTCATAGCAACTACGGTTTTATGGTGTGATAAAAATGGCATTTTTCCGATATGTATATTTTTCCAATGATCTTGTAATGTAATAGAATACACAGAAATCAAGCATTTTCTAAATGCTTTTCTGAAGTTACTTAGAATTACATAGGATTTTTAATTTCATTGAAAAAATTTTTATCCTCTCAGTTACAATCTTCAACTTCTTCAAGACTGCAAACTTTAGAAACTAGTCAAAATTACTTTATTATTATTATTTTTTACTTCCCTTTATTCCATCTTAACTTATTATAATCCCGATTACTGATATCAATTGACTAATTCTATATGAGGATTCAGAAGGAAAGTTTGGCTTTAAATATTTCTCAAACTACAAATCAGCTTGAGAATTTAATCAAATTGTCTTACTATGATCAAAAGCCCTTAAGTTGTCGGTAAACAAATTTAATTTAAGAATGCTTTTCGTCTCACATACGCAAGAAGTTTTTTAAGTTGTTAGAAACATGATATTGCAAAAAATGAAAGAAAATGTATTTCTTAGTATTATTAAACAACAAAATAACTGAAAAAGGCATCATTATACTGTATGTGAGTTGAAGTTCAAAGCAGTTTTATTAGTTTTTTTTCAATTTCAATAAAAAAATTTCTTGATAACCAAAGGCTGCTTTTCTATACTTGATACTTTATAAAATGAAATAACTATCTTTACTATAAATTAATTAAGCAATAATTACTTCAATAATTTCTTACCTCACTGCAGCAAATTTCTCCCCTCTCCCCTTAAAAAATAGCTTGTTTTACTCAGAACAATAATTTCACTCAGAATTAGAGCAGCTGTTAGCGTTTAAAGAAAAGAAAATAGATGCAAGAAAATAAAGTTTTGAGATAAAATACAAAAACATCCTCTGAAATGAATTGCGAATGAGTCTGTCTTTCCCCTAGAAGCCTAATGCACAAAAACAAATTTCGGTTCTTTAATCCAAAGCGAAAAAACAATTTTTTTTTATTATAAATGGACTGAGAAAAGTAATTTCTCGTTAAAAATTATTTGCTCCGTACAAAATTCTAATATAAAACAATTATCGCCTGAAAAAAAAACCTTTCGAAATTATTGTCTTTATTGCGTAAAATCCACGAAATTAGCAAATTAAAATCAATGAGCCATACAAAACACTATCAAATACAATAGTTCGCAATATCCCGGTTTAAGGTAGAGTTTGATTACAGGAAAGAAAACACTCACTATTATCTTTTAAACAGTGTTATACCTGAGTTGTATCAAAATTTAATATGAACAGAAAAAAGCTATTATTATAACTGAAAAAAAAAAGGATGAAGCGGGGAGCACATCCCTTGAATGAAGTACTGTGTGACTAATGTTTAAATGTAGAGAATAATTCGATTGACCGCAGAATCCAGGTGTAAAAATGTCCACAAACAGCCTCATATATCACAGCGCTGTCGGATAGGGGAAGTGATGGGCAAACACGGTTCGAGTGGGAAATCTTGCAGCCAGAGGGTGGGTCCTGTTTACCGACTGCTTCAGCAACCAAATAGCGTCCCTCGACGCCCTTTAAATGGAATTAGTATCTACCGATTCACTGAATTACCTGTCCATTTGCGTACTTATCTACAATTTGACTACTCGCAACTGGGCCCGAAGGGACGTACTTAAAAGAGAAGCCAGAAAATTCGTCACGGACTTGTTTTGTTGGCTTAACGGAACTATTTCTTAGTTTTGTATTTTTGTACCGAATGTATTTCTGTATAGAATCCCCTGTTTCTTTTAAATGATAATAAAGTTTAATAATCAATTAAAATCGATTGAGCTTTTAACATTTGCAATCTTTGTCAGATGCTCTTCTGGATGATCTGCTTCCCTAGACTTCATTCTGCTCACTTCATTTTGTATTTTTGTACCGAACGTATTTCTGTAGAGAATCCTCAGCTTCTTTTAAAGGATAATGAAGTTTAATAATCAATAAAATCGGTTGAGCTTTTAGCATTTGCAATCTTTGCCAATTGCTCTTCTGGATAATCTGCTTCCATAGAGACGTATTTTTGAAAAGTTGTCAAGAAATTTTTTTTATTTAGCTTAATAGGAGAGTTTTCAAATTTGTATTTCTGATGTAGGTTGTATTTCCAAACAGACGCAACTGTGATAATGAAATTATATTATCAATTTTGGTTTGGAAATGATTGATTTTTATAGACTTCCCCGAATTGAACTTACTATTTTCCTACTTGCAATTATTTCTTAAAAGATGATCTTTTCATACATTGATGAGTAATATCATCATTAATTCATTCTTATTCCTCTTTCAATGAAAATTTTTTAATTTGCGTTTTCGATGACGGATTTATTTCTTTAAGGATTTATTTCTTAAATTATTGGCAATAACAACTTTTGCGATTAAAAGCAAGTATTGAACTATTAAATTGTGTGACCTTTAGGCGCGAAAACGTAAGGATGAAAAGTCTTCGCCACTTCTTAAAGTATTATGACGTATCTTTAGAGAGAATCTCTAAATATCTCACTTCATTTAATTACCCTTTCGGCATGCGGCCAAAAAATTATAAAAATAAAATAAATTAAGATATCCAAACATAAAACTTATTCAGGAATTTCAAATAATTCATTTATATTGCACATAAAAGGTGCTAGTTTAGATTTATGCAAACGTATGTAATACATTAGCGTCAACGGCACAGAAATATGTCTGATTGTCAAATGCCAACAATTTAACATAAACAAACCATTACACAAACGTTTCAGATTACTTCATTGAGCGCTTTTAGATTTGCAATTTATTCAACGTTTCGCTTAACTAATTAATGGAGCTAAAAACTGCTATTTGAAAAGCTCGGAAAAGAAGCCATGTTACTGAAACTTCTATTCAGTCAAAGGAAAGAAACGCAAATGAAATCAAGATTCAGGCGTCCAACAGAAAGCTTAATCCAGCGTGAAATTAGGCTTAATCGTTGAATGACAGACAATTGCAATTTTTCATCGTTAAAAGAAAAGAACAATTATTTCATGGAATTTGATAAAATATTTTGTGAAATAAAGACAATTTCTGGGAAATAACTGAATTATACAATTTCATGGTAGCATCTACGCATTTTAATTTACCCGAACATAAATTTTTGTAGATTGGTTCCATTTAATTTATGTCACATTCTTAAATAACAAGGCAAAATTTTAATAAATGTATTCTGTATTTAATAACTTAGAAGTCAAGAAAGTCAGAATTCTGGAAAAACAAGCTAATTACCAAAGGCAGCAAATAGTAAGAAAAATCATAGATGCAAAAGAAAAGATATTCAATTCAGTAACTACCTAGATTTTTCCTGTTGGGGGCATTTTTCGGTATATATGTTACGTCAGTATGATACCCTCAAAATAAAAAAGGACATTTCAAATACAGTTTTGCTGGTTTCTAACTCTTTAAACAATTTTGACCCATCTCCCCTTATGTGGTTGCTCTATGCAGGAAATTCCTGCATTACGAGAGGTTGTATTATTGATAAATTTTACGCATAGCAAAATCACGTTTAAAAAATTAACTATCTGTGGCAAAAAATGTAATAGATATCGTTCAAATTAAGAAATCATGCATAATTTAAACAGACCTAAATGTTGTTCTAACTAAAAGGGGTAAATGAAGAAGTTAATAGATATAATTTTTATTACTACTCAACAAGTAGGTATATAATGCAATTATATTTTTAAAATATGGTAATTTTTGTTTGAACACTGGCGAATGAAACTCACTACATGTTTCTTGGTAAGGAACACAGAGCTTCAGTGTCTCATAAAATACTCTTTCTTTAATTTGGCCAATCTTCAAGGAAAAATCGGGCATTTCCTGTACTTTTCTTTAACAATTCGTTTAAATTCTTGTAAATTAAGAGGACTTTATCCTCTTCACTACCTTTTCTTTTAATGTCAGTTGTTGTTACAATATCAAACGATTTTTCATACGTGAAACTCAATTTTTTTATTTATCCCTTTTTTTCATATCTGAAAATACCCTGTTATCGATTTCTTTTATAATGTGAATGATTTCTTTGATTTAATTTTCAAAATGGTGATGCAACTAAGTCTGAATATATTTTAGAGTTGGAAAGATTAAATGGAAGCATCTAAGATAATTCATATGGCATAGTTCAAATTTATGGTATAGCTCAAAATCGTATTCTGTCTTATCTTTCAATAACATTTTTAATACGTAGAATTAAATATTATTCTGATAAAAAGCATATCTTACGAATCTTCTTTATAAACTATTCTTCAAAAAATTATCCGTAAAATAAATGTAAATTGAAAAAAAAAAACTTTTTTTTCCGTCAACACTGCCCTATTACGAAGTCCTTCAAAAGAAGCGGTTGAACTTTTCCTATTTTATTCTTCTATTTACGATTGATGAAAATGCACGAAAGCAAGAATTCACCGTACTGGTGTTAACAATAAATGTTATTGATCCTTAATCCTACAAGTACCTTAAGAACTTTCAGTTAAAAGGCATCGCAGAAAGTCATTACGAACAATAAAAGCAAAAATAAGGTTGCGGTTTAACGTCAATGTTGATAAAAGAAGGAATCCTTTCTATTCCTCTGCAGGAGGGTCTAATCTTTACGAACTTCCCAGAGGTATGAGGGGAGTTTAATCCCTTGGGGCTCTGAAAAGCTTCTGGAATCGGTCATAAAATGCTTAAGATGAACACTCTCGTTTGCACTGAAAAGGATAACATTCGACTACTATTTGCTCGACAAAACGTATTTTATCTGTAATCTGTGGAAACAGTTGTTTTGAAAACCGCAAAAAGGTTTCTACATCGTAAGTTAAGAAAATCGTTCTAGATTCGACGTTTATTAGGGTTTTTGATACATTTGGAAAGTTTTTAGAAACCTTTGTTGATTTTTATTAAACAAGATACCCACGTTTTGCAAGCAATGATTTTGCGTATTCTGCTAATCCTTGGTTTTCTAAATCACTTCAACGGTTATGTAGATTGATTTCAATAGCTTATAGATGAATAAGAGCTTTAAAAAAGAATTCAACAACAAAATTTTACAAAGGATCATCATTCTTTCATGGATAAGTATAACGTCAGCTAGATTCTGGATATGTGGTCATTTTATATTTGTACGTACTGTAATTTTTCAAAATTACTGCTTTATATGCGAGTATTTCAAAATTACTGCTTTATATGCGAGTATTTCAAAATTACTGCTTTATATGGGAGCAATGGTTTGCTTTTATAGTGCGTATGTTGTACCTGAAGGAAACCGAAAATACGAAAGAGCAGTTTGTAAGTCGAAGCATGCCATAATAGGGCTGAAAGCTGTTGAGTATTGAAAACATTTTGAATCAAAAAAAAAAAAAAGAAAGAAAGAAAGAAAGAAAGAAAGAAAAATCGTAGTTAACAATATTTTGTTTTTTAATTTTTAGTTTCTTAAGAATAACAATTATTCTGAATAAATCACAATAACTTTATGAATAGATATTAGTTTTATAATTTTCCTCTATTTATATTTTGCTATCATCGCAAAATAAAACAACCATAAATAAGGGTTGTAAAGGGATACATTAATGAATTAAAATTGTCTTATTCTGAAGTGACAACTCGAATACATACGTTTGAATATTACTTAGAAGCAAAACTTGTAATTGCGTTTTTAACTGATTACGTTCTAAATACAAATCGTTCTTTCGTTCTTAGCAACAAAAATTAAAGCATCATAAGAACCAAGCTGGCTATGCGCGTCTTATTTCTGTATTAATGTTTTATATTCGATTATAAATACAAAAATAACTGAAATTTTTTTATAAAGACACGTTTAAAAGAAGTGGGGGGAATACATCTTAAAATGATTTAAGCTTAGTAATCAAACCCACCAAAATATTATTTTTATCAGTTTTTTTAACCTTAAAACCTTTAGTTTTCACCTATAAAATGCAAAACCTCATTTCAACAGTGTTTTTTTTTTTTTTTTTGAAAAATAAACTATTCATATAAGGGAATAAGTTTTAACTTTGTTCGATTCTTATTATGTGAAATTTTAGTTTCAGATTTATTATTAAAACTTTTTAGTACAATTTAACTCTTTTTTTTCTGATTTTATTATATGCCTGGATAAACGAAATCTTCCGGACTTTTAATTAAATTGAAAATTACAATGAAATTTTTTCGATAAGAAATTAAGATTCTGATGTTTTAGAAACAATTTTATACTCAGTTCTCGGTTATTTCTGTAATAACCACTGAAATTTATTAAAAAAATTATTCAATTAGAATAATATTTATATATTTTTTTTCACCTAAAACTAGTATATCTTATTAGAAATATTTGCCAACAATGAAAAAGTATTTCCTCTCTACAAGTCCCCTCATTCGAAAAATCAAAATTAAGAGAAAGTATTTCCCTATATAATAATGAAGCTGTTTGCATACGGGTATCAGCTGATTAACTTGTTCAGAGGGTCTCATAAGTAGGATCGTTTATTATGAGAGTAAATTTGGCAACTATATAATAAATATTTATAGCTGTAGGAAGAAGTACCCGTTGTATAAATAAAACATGGATTGATCGTTCAATTTCTAATAATCTCCTAGTGAAATTTCGTAATGTGTCACAGATTAATATATTAAGAGGAATATCCACTGATCATCAATAGACATGAATGGTCATTTATTATACTGACCCTTCAGTCAAAAAGGAGAGGGTGGTTAATCCCCTACCCCATGCAAATATGTGAAGTATTTTTGTCGGCAATTCCTACTCCTCTTCTCATGCAGATCAAAGAACGGTTGGTAGAAATTAGTTTCGAGGTGTTTTACACAATATAGCCATTTTTAAAATTAAAAAGCCTTTAAAAATTTCCGTTGTGATCCCAGAATATGTCTGTGGTTAAAGATTGTCCAGAATATTGACATAAAACGAAATTATTAATCTTTTGGTCACAATTTATTGCATCTCCTTCAAAGTAATATCCTCCAAATGTAATGCACTTCTGATGATGTTTTTCCCCCAATCTTTCAAACATTTAAAAATTCAAGGAAAGTTTAATAAGACGGAATAAACAAACGTTTTTTTCTGTAAGTCGCAATAAATATCAAAGAAGTTGCCTATTATCTTAAATTAATCTAAACATCTTCAAAAACAAGCACAAATATATAAATTAATGTTGACTTTAAAAGGACTTTTCATCCTGCATGCAATGTTACATTAGAAATAAAATACTCAATTTGTTTCTGCCCAAGACGGTGTAATTTAGTAAAATGGATCTTGCAGTGATGAAAAAAGAATTTCATCTCAACTTTCATACAATCATCTTTGAATTATATTTTCTTCAATTTGTAATATGTCTGTTGACCCCCCCCAAAAAAAAATTAGCCCGTTCGTTTCTTATCAATAAAAACTATTGAAAAAGTAAGAAGAAAAATAATTTTCTTCTACGTATAAGCTCGAATAATTTTGATTAGAATAGGTTTGTGGCTTTATTTGGATTTATATACTTTCGCCTTTTTAGTGTAATTATAGAATAATACCATTTAAAAAAATAAATAAATTTCAAAAACAAACAAAACAGATTACTTTTCATGCTACTCATTTCACATAAGTTTATTTTTCGTTTTCAAACGCATTTGTTTCTTCCTTCATCGTTGGCTTTTGACTGCAGTTGAAACTTTCTAGGAAGAAAACAAAATTCAAGTTATTGAATTATATACGACGTGACACTAATTCTGAAACTCTATCAAAGGATCAGAAAGGGGAGTTAAAAAAACTGAAGATTCAAGTTTTCCAGAAAATGTTCCATGAACAGCGGTTAAGGAGTATTCGTTAGAAAAATGTTTATCCTGCTCTAACAAATCCTGTACAGCCGTGTCGTAAGCGTTTGCTTTAATGTGTTTCGCAAAGCAGCGCTGCATACAGGTGCCCGAAATTAGCGTGACGGTATAGCTATCCCCCCTCTGCTGATTTCCCAAACGATCTCGAAGATCCCAAGCTCCCAACGGACGGCCAGGATGATCTATAACACATATATCCTTCCGCCTGATCCCAGTCCAGCATCCCAAATCCGGCGATATCAGAGATCGGAGAATGGCTTGCAAATGAGCGGAACAGCCCTTTCAAAGTTGCTGACGACCCCCCTGAACGCCCTATTCGAAGCAATTCGACATAGCCGATTGCGAACCCCCTCTTAGCCAGAAGAAGGCCAGAAAAAGCTCGACAAAGCACTATAAAGGGGATCTCGGCAAAGTCGAGCGTGTGGGTTAAAGCGACTTCAATTCACGATCATACTCTATGCAAAATTAGCCTAAATGCGGGGTTGGATTCTTCACACGGCACCTCTGTCTATGCCAAAAAAGCCATCTGTTATTGCTTCCAGTGTTGTAAAAATTTCTAGGTTGGGAAAAAGCAGCTGCTGGTATGAACACCTTAGTGCTTGGTTCCTTGCTTTTTTGGAAAGTACCGTCTCGTGGCTTGTTAATACGCGTTTCGACCACACCGAATTCCTTCTCTCCTATTAGTCCCTTGACAGCCCCTAGCTTCTGGCTTCCTACAAAACAACCGTGAGAAAGGAATTTGTGATGCCTCTTTTAGAGTCGAGGATTTTTCTTCATTTTCCCCCTTCACTTTGGTAGATTGGAAACACAAAGACTGATTTTTTACCTGATTTTCCACCTCTTCAGATTCTGATCGCCTATCTTGCGTGTAACACACTTGGTCTCACTACGCCGTTCCAAATTAAGAGGCTCTCTTCAGAACTCTATTACCCTTACACTACCAAAACCCTGGAACCATGTTAGGTAATCTGGTTCAAGACCTTTCTTCGGTCTCAACACACAACAGCACTTTCCAGAAGATGAAAAATGCCGTTTTTTACTCAAAATCTACAAAAAATTGGGAGCAATCCATGCATCATCCACTGAATCAAATTCATTTTCGAGCAAGAAACATATGATTTTTATCTTCTGTTGTCAGTACTCATATAGGATTTCCACATCTGTGAGCCTATGAATTAATTGAATTAAATATTTTAGAAGCTGTATTCAGCTTTTCTGTGTATGATATGGAAAACAAAAATATAACTGCAGCAAATAAGCAATAACCCAACTTATGTCCCCTCCCTCAACTCCTCCTCATATAATAAACATTTTTTAATTATGCCATATGCTTGCATTTAATTAACCAGTAAAGAAATGTTATTTTTATTTTTCAAAACACTTCTTCGAGGATATATTTTGAAAGAAGAGGGGAATAAAGAATGTTTAATTTAAGAAAATCAGCTTGCATCTAATTTTTCATACTAAGATTTAAATAATAATAAAAAAAATAATTATATTTACAGCTTAGAATTTGTAATTTTAACAGTTCCTTTTTTTGCAATACTGGTATTATTATTATAATTTATTCAAGGTTATTTTAATAAAGTTCAAATGATGAACATGCTCCTTTAACTTATTTGTTTTCTATTTTTCAGTACAGCAAATTTCATTTTAATACCTTATACATATTTTTTTGAGCTAATAGCTTATTACATTATAAATACTAAGTGAAACTCAAACTGAGAATTAACTATTGTACTTTTCTAAAACATTTTATTTTCACTGATATACTAGCTGAAGCAAGTTTTGGCTAGTAAAAGGAAGATTAATTTCTTAAAAGTACAAAATCTTTTTCATTATTAGACTTAAACTTTTGAGACTTCGGTGTTATTTTTTCGGTGAAACAAAATTGTTAGTATTTATACTTATGAAGAGAGGACTTTATTGCTCCAGAAATCGCACTGCTTTACCAAAATTTGTAAAAAATTAATAATGAAAATAAATTTCAATTTTTTAAAATTATATTGTATGCAAATAAGATTATTTTTATGCTGGTGCAGTTTCAATTTTCTTTTTATTGTATGTTTAAAAGTGATTTTTCAATCCTCTCAATATTTTAACGATAAAAATTATCTAACAGATATTTTTCCTGTACAAACATGCATTATTTTTTGGAAATTTAGGCATTTGAAAATCATTAAGGAGAATTGTACATGGCAGAAAATAGCATGGCTACTTTTTCGTAACGAATTTACAGAATTTTTCTCATTTTTTCAAATTCCTAAATTCATTCATTATATACTGGAATTCATATATTTCAATGCAATTTTTGAATTCAGTTATTGTAATCTCTTATCTTTTTTTAATTAAAATATTACTTGAGATTTAAAGTAGATTTGTAGTTTCAATTATCGATTTTCAGAATATTAAAGAGAAAAAACGAAATGAGACATCGACAAGAAATATTAAAATGAGAGATTTAGAATTCCCGAATCTGCTTAAAGTATACACTAGCTTAAAGTCGTTTTTCATTAAAAGAAAAAGGTTTCAGGATACATTTTCTGAAAAATAAGCAAAAGCCAGCTATACTGATAATCCACATTTACGCTGAAAGTAGTTGTTATATCGCACCCATTATAAATAAACAATGAAATGCTATAAATTATCGGCATTCAGATATTTCAAAACTGAAAATTTATTCAAAGTTTTGTTAACTTAGTTATAAACTTTTGTTACTTTAGTTATAATCAAACTTATATAAATACGGACATTTAACATTACTTCATTCATGGAGCATTTGGATAGATTTAACATTACTTCATTCAGGTAGCATTGTAAATCACCCATTAAATCGAGATTCTTGTTGTAAACCGTGCTCTTTATTTCGGGCTTTTACTGTACACAACAACGGACCTCTGAAAGCCGCAACAAAAAAAATTTCATCGTTTAACTGCCAAGTTAATTGATTGTTAATTTTCAAACAATATTATTAACTATGTTAAATAAGTTTTCGTTTGATATGCATTACTAATTTATTATTCTATCAAAATTAATAAGAAATTTTGATAAAAAATATTAATTTTTTACATATTAAATATGTTAAGCACACTTTGAAAAAATTAATACAATGGATTACTACGACAAACAATAATTCCTAACCTTTGGTAATTCGTTGTGATTTATTTCCTTGATTCCAAAATAATTTTTGTCAAGATATTTTTTTCTGTGTAGAGAAAAAACAAAGCATGAAAGATTATATTCCCTATATTATTCGATAAAAATTGTGAATACTGTACTGTAAATAAAAGGAAAGAAAATTGTTTCTCTCATTTCTTTGTTATCTGGTAGTTACAGCATCCAACAATTCTGTTTCGGCTTCAAACCCGAAAATTGTAATATGTATTTGGGAACTGTTAGTTCGTTTCAGATCAAAACTTTCTCTTGAAGGTGGCATGGAAATTTAATGAGTGAAATCGGGTATATGAAAAAGAAATCTTTATCAAATTAATTCATAATTACGCGTTCAACTTTAATGGAGTTAGAACTTTTGTAGCTTCAGAATGAGACGTTAACTAAATTTGTTTCGATATTATTTTATAGATTCTTTCCAACTATTAGATCAAAACAATAAAAATCAGGAGTTGCCTTGAAAAAACACTCTTGGAAAGGAATAAAGGAATGTATACTAATGGAAACTGTAGTAAAATAGAAATAATTATAATCATTGTAATATTATATTAACAAATAAATAAATAAATGATAATAACAAAAAATCTATTGCAACATATTTCTTTCTCTTGTCATTCTTTTTTTTTACGTTTTACAATAAAGATAACTTTGCATCACGGAAAATAAGGATGCCATAAGTGTTATGCCCAGTAAGAAGACCAGAGGAAAGAGATGCTTTAAATACTTGTAAGATTTAGAATATGGTAGGATTGTGTATATTTATTCATAAAATAAGTAGAATAAAATAAGTATACAAAGACTTTTTTTACATGAGTTTTAAAATGTGTCTAATTAACAACAACAAAAGTAAAACTCAAATTATTAGATATGTTCTTATTTCGATTGTTCTCAGACTTTGAGTACTTGGTATTAAACTTTCTATATCAATTTCAACAGCGTAACTAGTGAATTTTATATGATTTCTACCTCCTACCTCTGAAATTTGGAATTTTTACCTAGAATCTAAGAATTTTTGAGCCTTTTTTTTAAATATGCTTTTATACTTTTCAAGAATAACATTTTATTTTTCTAATATATGGAATTGCCCCGCCTCAATCTCTATTCCCTTATTTCGACTTTTAACACTATTTTCTTGCCATTTTTCTCTTATTCAATCCTCTGTTCTCTTTTTCTATTTTGACACTATGCAAGGGTTTCATATCGCATAAGTTCGAGTAATCTAGTTTAATGGATAAATTTCTGTATGTTTACAACAGAGTGTATAATGTGAATGGAGGAAACCCGTAAATATATTTGGTTTCATACGAAGTATTGAAACTCAAGCGAAATATTATGATCTATTACAAAAAATATATATATTAAATAATCTTGCATAAAAATCAAAGAAAATATCTTATTATATA
The DNA here is from genome assembly GCA_026289955.1 of Argiope argentata. Taxonomy (NCBI): domain Eukaryota; kingdom Metazoa; phylum Arthropoda; class Arachnida; order Araneae; family Araneidae; genus Argiope; species Argiope argentata. The sequence continues at coordinate 3,352,026 of JAOUZG010047704.1, read as the reverse complement.
CTGTCATACATAATAATGTATGTAAAATTTTGGTTATTGCTCTCAAAGAAACTTGTTATGTTAATTTTTATAAAGTTTGTTGCTAAAGAAATGGAGAGGATCTTGACACTTACATGACCAGATTACCTTTAAAAAATGCAATTTTCTTAGCAACTAGTTGGAGCTTGGTTTGGCACCCTGTGATAATGGAGATCAAACCGCATTAACTTTCCGCTCAAGACAATTTATTCAACGAATTTTGAAATGAAACTATTCCTTTGCATAAAAAAAAAACATTACCTTTATATAAAAATAAATTAAAATCTTACAAATACTCTTAATGTTAATTAATTAATGTTTAACAGCAATAATTAACATTTGCCTGCATTACGTTAATTAATAATTAATTTTAGTAATTAATTAATTAGGTTTACAAGCAATATTAAAAGACAAACCATCTTTATGACTACAATTCCTCTATATAACAACAATATATATATATATATATAATAAACCTCTCTTGAAATATATTCGCAAATTTAGAAAAAAAAGTGAAATTTAATTTACAGTTTAAGTTTTCTAATTTAAAAAGTTTTTTGCTTAAATCTTTCACTAAGATTCTTCAGTAAAACAGTTTACATCACGGAAAAAATTAGCGTTTATCAATTGAAATATAGCTCTAATTTCCTTTTCGGATAAGAAAAGAAAAAAAAACTTTTATTTTTTATTATTTTAAACAAATTTTAGTTGTTTTAACATATTTAATATCCCTTTCATTGTAAAAGAAATTAAATGAGTATCTAAATTTTTCACATCGTGAAATACTTCTTATCCATTCACATAAATTCGTTAAAAATAAAGTACTACTTAAATTTCAAGTACCCTTCCTACTCAAAGAAATGTCTTTCCACTCTAAAGACTAACACAATCCGTAATGAAACTTTATTTCACTCTGACAAAACCATTCTGTTGAGTCCAAACAAAGCTTATAATTGGTTCTAATTCACTGGATGCACATTCTTGGAGGAAGATTCACTGCCTTTCTTATGTAAATAGGTCGGGATGTATTCACTGTCAGATATATTTCTCCTTTTCCGCCCACTCCTTTTACCGGCGAAGGAGGTGTTAATGACTTTCTAATCCCGATCCAGCATAGAAAAGGTTTGTAGTGGAGCGATCGCAGCGGTAGACCGCGTCAGTCCCTATTGTACTCCACCGCGGGGACTCTTGTCGTCGGTGAGCTCAAAGGCACCGATCTTTGATCCGGTCGGTTGGGCCACTATTCCAAAGAATTGTTAAATATGAGGTGTGAGCAGTATCGCATCACCTTGAAGTTATTGTGTCCGGTGTATAGGAAGAGTCCCGCCTCCTGGTGTCCGGCTCCCATTTTGGTCATCCGTCAGCGCCTCACCTGGGTTCCCCCGCCGATGGTGGCCCGATTTCAATGATGTTTTGTTGGGTTACAAGCAACGCGTTTGTCAAATATGATGGCCGCCGGTGGAGACCACAAGGTGTGAGGTTTACAAAATAAAGTTTTCAAAATAAGAGAGCTGCATTGAGTTGCGGTGGGTGCCGAAGCTCCACTATGGATACGTAAACTATGGATCCCGAGCTCAAAACATGGTTGATTACATGAATTTTGGGGAAAAAAATACATGACGCTCCTTGGCAGATTCTTTGATTTAGGAAATAAAAACAAACATAAAAACAATTTTGATTTGTAAGGTCAAGAAAACATTTTTTTTAATAATTGTATTAGCAAATTTCTTTTTTGTTTAGCATTCTTTACTCTTTTGTTGTTGTTAATTTTATTTGTATATTAAGACAAACGATAGAAATTTTGAAACCATTCTTAATGCATAAATAAGTATGAGTAGGTTTTATCATTATTATTATTATTATTATTATTATTATGAAAATACCCATGAAAAAAAATGAAGTCTTTTTTATAAAGCTTCCTGATCAGCTGCCCTGCATATAATTATAAAGCTCATTACAAGCATGCCATTTTTAATGTGCATGATTGCTTTTATTTACAGTCAAGGCAAATAATGACTTAAAAACAGAATTAATATAATAAATAGATTGGTAGGAACGGTACATATTTTTGAAGTTCGGCTAGATAAAATTTAAAAATTGTGCAAATTTCTTTGATATTTACTTATTGTTTGAGAATGCTCACTATAGGGAAAAAGTTAGTAAATGTCTCGATTAACAAGTGTGTCTCAAATAAATGAATCTCAAACACAAAAAACTATTTTCACTGTCATTGAATAATACAAGCTTCCAAATAAAACAACACATCATTTATTAGTTTAAGAATTGATTTTGATTAAAATAAAAAAGCAAATAAAACATCAACATCTTCAAAATATTTATTAAAAAGTTTACGAAATTTGTATAAAGAAAAAAATATCAATTAATTTAAGTTAAAAAAAATAGTTTTTTAAAATAGTCTTCTGTCTTTCGGGTCGACATTTAAAACAAACGGAATTTAGTGTTTCAAAAAAATCAAGCGTGTTATTAATTATTTTATAGAAAAAAAGAAGAAAGTAAATTTATGAAATTATTTCTGCACGGATATAAAAATTTTATATTTCTAAGAATAAGTGTTCTGATTTGTATATAATGAATATATTAGTAAATATTCTGATTCACATTCGTAATGTTCCAGTTTCAAAAATAATTTTTATCATTTTATAATGTTCTCTATTTCTTACTTGGATTCTTTTATTAATTGGATGTCAAAATAGAAATGTAAAAATGTCAGTTCGTGATAAAAATATTCTAAAACATATTGGAAATTTAAGCCCTTAATTTTTATTGATTTTCAGTGAATATTCAAGAATTTTTTTCTTACATTTAAAACTGCATTTAAATTTCTTTGTAATAATGATAAGTTTTCGATAAAAAGAAATTTTATTTCCTGTTTTATTACTACACAAAATAAACAGTCTTTAAAAGCTTTCATTACTTTCTACTTTTTAATATTTAACATATTTTATAATTCATAGTTAAAAATGCTATGGAATATAAAATTTAATATTTCTTAAATAAATTTCTATTTGACGCCACTTCTGTGAAATCAATTTTTAGATAAATTAATATATTAATTGATAACTAAAACAGCACGAAATTTCAGAGCTCTAACCCAAGAAGAAATGAGTAAAAAGTCGATCACAAAATTCCCCGCACAGAAATATGAAGCACGCGAAGTTAAATAAAAACGTTTATAGAAACTCAGTTGACTTCATTTAAGTAAAAATTTTAAGTCTTCTCTAATATTAAGTTAGCGGTTTTGTTACATTTTTAAAATACATTTAGTTGTTCAACAGAATTGTATATATGCTGGAAATAAATTTGGCGCAACAAAATTCTCTACTGATTTTAAAGCATATTGTATAAACGTAGTGATATTTACTTCTTTTAAAATATATAGATAGCACTTATTAAAAGTTTTGAGCTATTTATAGGCGATATTATTCATATATATTACTCAATGGGAGAGAGGAATAAAGGGGAACTATAAAGACAAGATATGCACCCCCCTAAATTCATGGCAAGTAAAATATCTTGCATTATGATTTACGCGTCTGAGTAAACTGTAAAACTAATGCAAATTTTATCTTAAAAAAACATTTACATGTAAAATATAGGAAAAGTTTTTACATTGTAATATGGAAATATGTTGCCTATATGCATATATTTATTGAACTGAAAATGATTTTAATTAACAGGCATACTTTTTATTACTTAATCAATTCAGTTACAATGGAAATTTTATGATGAAAAAAATAGCTCGTTTTTAATCTTTATAATTGTTTTTGTCAGGTATTATTATTATTGAATGACCATAATTTTGGTAAAACACTTATTTTTTAAAAATGGCGCAAATTAAATGCGCGCAAAATTTTAGTAACTTAAGATTTTTAAATAAATTTTTTGCTTCAAAAATTCTTGAATTCTTAGCTTTTATGTGATTAAATCGTCATAAGTTTCTGTGTCTTAGTAGATTAGAATGTTAATAAGATTTAATTTTCTGTTTTATCACACCACTTTACATCAAAAAAGAATTTGAAATTAGAGAAAAATCTCATCTTAAAGCTATACATTTACATTTTTTTAAAATTACAAATGAATTAATGATTTCATCCTCAACAGACTGTAACAACTTCATTCATGAAATTATATGCTTAATATTGAATTATGGATTAGTGTTGTTTTCTGCAATATTACTTTCAGAATACGCTTTGCAGTAATATTGTAGGATATTCTCACGGATAGATTCAATATGAAATTAAAAGAATGAATTATCATTAAATTTGGGGAGTAAAACATGATACTTTTGTACAGCGACAATAATGATTTCGATAGAAAATAAATAGTACTTATGATGTCCTTGGATTCTGCAGGAAAATAGCTCTCATTGGAGAATCATATAAGCAATTCAAAGACGGATATGCCATTACATTTTGCAAAACACTATTTAAATAATTTCTGAATGGGCAGTAAGTGGTTTAAATTAAAATAAATACAACTGATGCAGGTCTTTATATAAAACGAATAAAACAGCTAAAGAAAGATAGACACGTAAAATATCAATTCAGAAAATAAGATGATATTTAATTTGGAAAATTTCAATAACTAAAATAATGTTGGAAAGTTCAATAACTAAAATAATTTGGCAGTTTAAATGAAAACACATGTAACTTTTCAAGTTTTTTGATACTATAGGTCGAGCGCCTAATGATGACTCCGACTGCGATTCTGAACCTGGAATTCCTCTGAAGCGCAAACAACGGCGATCTCGAACAACTTTTACTGTGGAACAGCTAGAAGCACTTGAAATGGCGTTTGAACGTACTCAGTACCCAGATGTCTTCACAAGGGAAGAACTCGCTCAGAGAACAAATTTGACGGAAGCAAGAGTGCAGGTCAGTTGTGTTTTCATTTCAATATAAAAAAAAAGAAAGATGAAACTAAAGTATCAGTAAATGTTAATAAAAATACTTTGACCTCAAAAAATAATTCTTTAATGGTATACCTCAAGTAAAAAATTTGAGAATGAAAAATTTATATAAGTGTGTGTGTGTGTGTGTGTGTGTGTGCGTGTGTGTGTGCGTGCGTGCGTGCGTGCGTGTGTGTGTGTGAGTGAGAGAGAGAGAGAGAGGTTTCTGAATATATGTGTGTGTCTTCTTTATTATATATATTATATTTATATTCTTCAAATTAAAAAAGAACATTGAGCTCCCATACATTGCGAGGGATATTTTCCGCGTAACAGAAAATCATGTATAATAGGACGATAATATGCTAAGCGTGTATTATAGGACGAATTTAGGCGACTTCAAATGTGTCTCTAATATGAAATGCTAGAACTATTTCGCTTACTCTTAAGCCACTCACCATATAAACAATAGGCAATTCGTTTTTCGAAACAAAAAATCAAAAACCAAAAAAAATTCAATTAAAAAATTTATCTTAATCGCAATATGGTTCATTTTATATTGCTGAATAAAAATTAATCACAGTTTGTTTTTTTAACACAAATTTACATTATATGGAAGAGCGTTATACAGAAGTTTCATTGTATATAATATTATATAAAATATATATTAAATTTTATTTTGGTGTTTGCTCCCACGAAGAATTTGCGTTATAAAATTTCACGTAATGTATAAGCTAATTTATTTTTTTACTTAGAATTAAGTTAGTTGCGTTTATTGTTCGACTTTCAGATAGAAAGAAAAATCTTGATTGCATTAACCTTTTGTCACAAATATTCAAAATTTAACAATGCAAATGGCGAAAAATGTGAAGAAAATTGCCAAATCCGCTATAAGTTTGTAAGTAATCGGAAATAAACTATATCTTCGTTAACGCAAGTAAAAATAAACAATAATAATAAAAAAACTTCGTTCAGTCGTATGTTATGTCTGAATGAGTATCACGTAAAGATAATCGTTTCACATAATGTTATTGTTAATTTCTCTAATGGGAAAAAAGTTCAATCAAAATAATTCAATTTAATTTATTTCCTTTGAGAAAAAACACATGAATTTTTCTGATTTTATTTAATTTTTTGAAATAAAAATTGTCTAAAGAAACAAACACCAATACATAACAATGAAGTGTTATAGTGAGATATAAAATAAAAATTCTTAAGCAAGAAATTTTTTCAAAAATAATTAACTACATTTTCATAGCTTATTTGAAATCAAAATACATTTTGTAGTTTAAACTATCAGTATTCTACATTAATTATTACTGTAACATTTTCAGATAAGAGTTTGTGTGTGTGTGGACATTTATTGCTGCATTTTCCTACTAATTTTATTATTATTTTTAGAATAATGAAAGAAAGTTTGAGAACAGTACAAAATTTTGTGAACGGAGAGGAATTTTCCTTTACAATATTTTTCTATATCTGAAATAAAAAAAAAGAATATTTAGAGCATACGTTGAATGACATTAAACCATTCATTTGTAAAAAGTCACAAATATATCAGATCTTTGATTCTTTAAACCAAAATCCTATTGTGTTGGGGAAAAAGAAATCCATTATTACTTTACAGCCGTCTACAGAGAAAATAGTGGATTTCTTTTTCTATTATTTTCAAAAATTCCATATGAAAAAAAATAATGGAGAGAAATCCATTATTTTCTCTGTAGATGGTTGTAAAATAAATAGTAATGGATTTCTTTTTTCCCAACCTATTATTTCTGATCTTATTTTTGCATATTTTCTCTCTAAAACTCTACTTCTCTTTAATCTCTAAAACTACAAAAGAAACTGCAGAGCTTATTTATCTAACAGTCATTGTATTAAAAAAATATTTATGAATTTATTAAAAAATTATAACAAAATAGTAAATATTATTAATTTAATCAGAGTAAAATGATTAGCAATTATAAATATTTGATTAATTGGTAATTAGTATTAAGTATTAGTATCAGTTATTATTCGTCTTCATATCTCGAATCTGGGTTCAATATTTTTTTTTGGAAGTAAGGAAATTCGTTTATTTCAGTTGAGAAAACTATAAAAAGCTCTATTCTTTACTAAAATAATGGGTGTTGCATCACTTATAGTATGTATGGTGAAAACTTTCAAAATAATAATGTTCAAATATTTTAGGTATGGTTTAGCAACCGCAGAGCTAGATGGAGGAAACAAGTTGGCGGTCAACAAATTTCAGCTGCGTTTTCAGCTGCTCCTACAGTTCCTTTAGCTTATCCAAACTCTTGCTTTGAAAATTCCACAAATACACTGCAAGAAAGAGGTACGAATTCTTTCGTTACTTTTGATGTTAGTGTTTCATGCAATTTTTTAAATTATATTTTTTAAGTTCTGTGAAACTTTTAAAGCGTGATATTTGTTATTTTGAATACTAAGTAACTTTCACACATTTCGTTTTCGAATGGTGGACAACCTTAGCAGGGTTTGATTAAAAAAAAATTTAAAAACTGGTTTTCTTTGTTGTAAAAATTTCTTCATCATTAATTTATTAAAAAACTTTTTAAATAATAATAATAATAACATTCACTAATAATGTTTTTGTAAATTAAACCTATTTGCAAAAATTTGTTTTCAATCGTCTGACAGTCCGAGTTTGCTTATATATCGAAAACACTTTTGTCAAATCAAAAATACAACGGAATTGCTTTTCTGTGAACGCAAAAAGCGCTTAAGAAAAATGTATAAGAAACAGAGCACCACTTCAGACGATTCAAGAACTGTTTTATACTATTGCTTCTTTTTAAAGCGTTAAAAGAAATTTTCGTCGACTTAAAACTGTAAAATACAATTAAAATAAATTTCTAATCTATATAGTAATCAATACGGTTTTTAAATCTATTCATCTAATTCTAACGATTCATAAAGATATATTTGGCTGAAATTTGGTACGAACGAATCATTTAAATAAATAATTTACAGAGTTTTTTCCTTTTACGAAAACTACAAAATTCTATGAGGTTGAGATCACTATCGATATTTCAACAATGCATCAATAAAAGATCACACATGCATTCACCTTTTCTTCAAAGAACAATTCATATATTAGAAAATTATTTAATCTAATTTTTTTTCATGCATAGTAATCGAATATTTACTGTATTTTTAAAGAACATATTTTTTAAAAGGATTATTTTATACATTATGGTGTCGTCAATTGGTAAGCATATAAACCAACAAGAAAGAAAAGGAGTCATGATGAATGAATGAATTATTAATTATTAGCAGAAAAAATTAACATTTTTTTCATGCATAATAATCGAATATTTACTGTATTTTTAAAGAACATATTTTTTAAAATGATTATTTTATATATTATGGTGTTGTCAGTTGGTAAGCATAAAAAGCAACAAAAAAGAAAATGAATCATGATAAATAAATGAATTATTAATTATTAGCAGAAAAAATAATGTAATAACTTTCTGAATTTTCAGAAACATTTCTTAAATATTATAGCGGAAACCCTTTACACTTTCAATGGAGTTTTAAAAAGTAAAATTTTATTTATCTACAATTTTTAGATACTAGCGGCTGGCACAGACCAATTGTAGCACCAACCAACATAAACAACACAGCACCTCCAACTGCATTTCCTACATTTGCTCAAAATCATCCACCTCATAACGCATACGCACAGCTTCCTCCCGAGCCCTGTGTGAATCCTTCCCAGCAGGTAAGAAATTGCATAAAATGTATTTAAATTAAAAGCATTATCATTTAAAGTTACATTTTTTCTTTAAAGAGTTTTAAAATACCCGCATTCTAAGGAAAATGAACATCATTATAAGTATGATACTAAAGGGAACCATATATCATGGTAGTGATGTTTTCCTTTTGTCCTGTGAGTTGATAGATATGAATGAACTTTTAAATACTCATATAGGGAGGTGGAGAGGAGATTCGATGTTAACAGTTTGAAGGATCACTGACAACGAGTGTTTTTGTTGTTGTTGTTATATAAGCCAGCAAAAACACTTTTCAACTTCAATATCAACAGATGACAGTTCTAATATGTCTTGAATTGTGTTAGTAAACAGTCATCCCCGTTCTTTGTAAATGGTACTTTTGCTGCCATTCGAGCAGTAATATATTTATATTTTGTTTTCTAACAAGTTTTGATTGGATATTAAAAACACAGTGCTAATAACATCCGTGACATACCTTTAATTGGCTTTTTCTTAAATACTTTATTGCTGTCATTACATCTTAACTATCAAAAGAAGATAACTTGAGAACGATAAATTGGAAATCCTTGGAAAAAATAATTTCCATTCAAGTCTAATTATTCACCAAAAAAGATTTTCAATATTTCGTGAGCGATACGAGACTTCGTAATTTAGGAGCTGTGATTCCATTTGCGGAGGTAATAAATCGGATATCGAATGAATTTATCGAATTATCCTGAAGAAAATCACGTTCATGCAAAATTTTACAAAATTATATTATTGATGAATTTAAAAATTAAAAAAAATAGCTACACGAAAATAAATTCCTTTATATATCTTTGATTAATATTCCATTTCAATTTTTCGTTATTTAGCAATTTTTTTCAACTTTTCGTGTAGTAACAGATTTAAAAATAATATCTAAGTGCTTTGAGTGATTTTTGTGGAGAAGAATCTTGGTGTAATCTTTGCTAATATTCATTTGAATTCATAATCTACCAAAAAAAGGTTGTATGTGTTTAAAACTTAATAACTCTCTCTCTCTCTCTCTCTCTCTCTCTCAGTGTGTGGTGTGAGTAACAGATTTCATGTTACCACGTTAGGTTCGCACAGTTTTTAACGTGTTTTTCTTAGTGATTTAAACTAGGGTTAAAATAACTTAAAATAGTTTTGAACAAAGCGAACACGGTTAGGCCTTTCAATTCATTTTGTGCGTAGACTTGATACAAGCTAAACCTGACATCTTTGACAAAACTTTCGCATTCCAGTATAACGTAAAAACTTGGTACTTTTCAAGTATAACGTAATATGAGCTTCAGAGTTAAAATTTAGCCGAGGTGAAAAGTTCCTCAGTCCGTAATATTGCATTTGTAGTTTTAAAGCTCATTGTATTCGTTCAATTGAAAAAGAAATCATTCCTAGTGAAATTTCCACTTTTATTCGGATTAATTTTGGATGTAAATGATGCTTATTTTGATCAGCTTATATTATTATTAAAACAAATATTGTCATCGTAACAATATAATTTTTCTGCGAAATAATCCATTAAAAAGGAATTCTAACTCTTAAAGTTTGATACGACCTTTATCTGTTTGAAATAATTTATTTCGAAAATGTTTGAAGCTCTTATCACATTTAAAATTTTTTATTTAATCCTCCCCTTTTTTTAGATGTTTTCAATCTTAGGAAATTCCGGGGTTCCATCAATTAATTCACCAGCAACCGGTGAATATCATCCTCATACTCCAGCTACATCATCAACGAGTGTTGATATGACCTGGAATAATCCAAATCATCTAGGTTCTAGAATACCGGATTCTACGAACGCACCACCTTACCACACACCTTTTCCGCCAGCCACTACTGAAAATTTTGGGTAAGTAAGGCAGCTTTTTTTCACTTATCACTTAACATATTTTAATAATTTTTGTAATTCATTTCTCTAATATCTGTATTTCTTATTTTAATAGAATGTTCAGTAATAGCGAGTCATTTATGACCCCGAATTTCAACAATTTGCAATCCCATGCTTTTATGCCTTTGGATATGAAAAGCACTTTTTCCTATGGATCACAATTTCCCGGTAAGTGCATATATCAAATACAATCTTCTATAAATTTCAACTAAACTATTTCAGATAAATATCTATATGGCCATTGTTAGTTGAAAATTTATAGTTTGAAAGAAATTTAAAATATGAGTGGCTTCAAGTAATAAATATTCGTGTTAAATATACAAAGCATTAAATTCTGATATATTTTTAAAATTTTCTTTCATATTTATTTGCGTTTACTATACAACTTAATAACTGTAAATTATTTTAATAAATTAAGATTTATAAAAAAATTAAAGAAAATAATCCATTAAATGTTTCTTTATTGCTCTAGATGTTTAATTCGCGTTGAATAAAGTTTTTATTAAGAGAAATTACGAGAGATTTGTCACAATATTGATATATAAAATCATCTATAATAAGGGTCTTTAAAGAATGGATTACGCCCTTATATGGTACCATTCAACGATTTTCAGTGGTTTAAGAAAGTCTAATAGCGGTTGTTTTCGCCAGATTTTGTAACATTGTCAAGTATTTCAGTGAATCAACATCAGTAAATTAGCAATTGCATCCTTCCAACTTCTTTGATTTGAAACATTTCATTAAAGTTTTACAAATAAATATACATTTAGTGTTTTCTTCTTTACTTTAATGAGATCTGTCGAATACAAGATAAGAAATCGCCGGATACGTCAACTGTTCTTATTTCCCTGGAGGTACAGAAATGGTGGTATGCTCATCTCAGATGACAGGATTAAATCTCCTACTGGTGGGGTTTTCACGAACTGCTGGGATTTGTTGCGTTTTGTAATTGACCTTAATATCTTTATTAATATTCGAGGCTGCCAAGTACTGGGAAGGAGGTGGCTTTTTTTAATGAATTATTAATATTAAAAACTTAATCTTGGCCCCGGGAGGGGTTATCTTTGCCACGTCATTGGAAGTTCCAGGTTCGAAATCCGGTTACACCGAAGAATCATCTAGTGAATGGGCCTGTTGCGATGTGAGGAAACTTGAAAAAGTAACATCCTCACCTGCCAGTGGTTCAAAATTACGAGGTTCGTTCTAAAATACTCCTAGTGTAATTCATTACAACTAAACACCACTAAAATAATAATAAGCATACAGTACTAAAATACTGGGAACCATAAATCCTTCATACTACATAAATGGAATGGCAAAATTTCTTGTAATCGATGCTGGTAGCGCTAGTGGTAAAGGTTTAAGAAACCTTGATATATAGAATATTAGCATTCATTGCTTTGGTCCCATATTAACCGGAATGTACCCGAATTTCGACTAGTGGTCATGGATTTGTTCAAAATTTTATTAAAAAAAAGAAAGCTCATATTAAGATAAGTTATTTAGACTTAATCTTTAAAAATTAGATAAAATTTTTACTTTTAAATTCCTTATTTTTTCTATGCGTATAAAATGATCAAACATTGTTTGAAATAATATAGATTTTTAATTGTTTGTTCAAGAGTAAAGAGGTAAGAGTAAAAGGTTCATTTATTTTTTATTGATGAACATTTTATTATTAATAAATTTATAAACAAAATAATTAAAAGAATGATAGTATATGATTCGCTTGATATGACCCTAAAATGACCAGAATAAATGAATCGGGCTTGAATAATAAAAGTAATATCAAAATTCATTATATGTTTTTTGTATATTTTTTCATGTTTGTTTTAATTTTAAAAGCCATTACTAATTACTTTTAAATATATTTTGAATTTTCTCTGATAGCCTTTATAACACCTTTTATATGGCTTAATTCTTTAGTAACGGGGTAGTTGATTGTATCCAATCCTTATAACGTAAACTAAATACTTATACTTTGCAAATTGAAATTCATCCGGTTATCTCTATCACGTAAAAAAATTGCCTATACATCAATGCATTTCAACGTATGGGCTGCCATTTATTGCTACGTTATCAAAATAATTTTATTGCTATGCTCCTACTCCCTTTTGATCTTTTGAGAGAAAATTTTGACATTAAAGGCGAGGAAGTTTATCTGTTCTATATTGCAAAATATCTATATGTAAAATTAAATGGAATTTTTTCAATCATAAAATAAAAAGTTGATTTGAATTTTAATCGATGCATTTTTTTCCAGTTAATTCCAGTGCCGTCTGCAAAGAATTCGATACATCATGCAATGTGCTAGCTAATCTGAGACAAAAATCAAGAGAACACACAGCTGCCTTAGGACTATTCTAGTTTTATGATGAAAAATATTTTTAAAAATTATATCATTTTATTCATCAAGTGTAATTTTAAAAAAATACTTGATATGTAAATAGTCATGTAAATTTATATATGTATATACATTTTAAATTTTAGACGTATGATATGCATTATACCATTCTATTACATTATAAAGTTTTGATATGATTTTTTTTATTGAATATCTACTTTATCCAAGCCTGAAATATTTCCCAAATTGCTAATGCAGGAAGAAACCAGGTGCTTCAAAATTTCCACTGATTATTTTATAAAAGAATATTAAAAGATAATAAATGGAACGACTATATGTATAAAATATAATGTATAAGGTGGAAATAAAAGGGATAAAAGTAAAAAACTTGTTTATAATCTTCTACTTGTATTTTTATATTAAAGAAAAATATATTCTGGTGCACCCTAATAGCATGAAACTATTTTGTGTATTTGTACAGCTCTATTTACATAAAATATTTCATCGTTATTTTAAATCGAAACTTCAGGCTTCATATCTTGAGACAACTTGGTCTCTGAAGGTTTTTTATTATGTGGTATATGTTTATTTTCATATGTAAGGCGAAATATTTTGTAATAAAGTATTTACACCTTGTAGTGTGCTGGTATTTTTTTCATGTTTGAAATAAATGTTGAAAACCTCAATTTTTATCTGGTCACTTAAAAATGTTCCGTGCTTTTTTCCCCATAATTTAACTATTTTCTTATTTATGGACTTTACTAGCTCATTTTCTTTCAACTATAGACTTAAAATATTTTGTGTCATTAGTTGATTTGCTATTAAGTATTACGAAACAAACCCAAACTCACCTCCAATAGCTATGAGGGAACATCAAAAAACAGTTGCTACTTGGACAGTTTTATTTTACCCATTACTGACTCACACACACATATTCAATTGATACATTCTAAAATCCGCATTTATATAGGAGACGGTGCAGCGTCCTCTTACAGAAATGAACAATCCTTAACATTACTCTTAATCAGAAAATAATTTAAATAGTATTATATAAGATAACACCGCCACAAATCAAGCAAATGATTGTACAGTATTTCTTTTTTTTTTAAATAAAAAAACAAAAGGCTTTCCGATTACAATAAATCAATCCTTTTTAAACAGTTTAAGACTTTAATTTACTCATGTACTTTAAAAAGAAAATACTAAATAAATGATTTTTGCTCCCTTTTTTAAAAAATACTTATTGAGCATGCTGTTTAAAAGCATCCGAAGGCGTTAAAAACTTCGATTTCCGCCAAAAAGGACATTTTTTTTTGTAAATTATTTTATTGTATAGACCAGTCTTTCAGCTATCCAAAACAGACTTACTTTTACCTCTACGTTAATTAGAAGTCAAGATATTAATATTTTCGTAATGATCGGTAAGCCTGAAGAAAGATATTTAAATAACTGGAAGTGCCGATTTAAAGGACCGAAAACATGTAAAAAATTTGTATAAACACAAATTTAGTTTTAAATACCAAGTATATTTTGCACTTCAAAATGCAAAATGTCACTGAGAGTTTCAATGGTTTTTTGTTGAAATTTGTGCCTAAAGATGTCTTTGTTGAGCTCTAAACTCTCAGATTAGGGCAATTTATGTCTGTAATAGATTTTAATGAAAGTTTTATAGAATTACTGAATATCCTTAAGGTTATTGGAGTGTATCCTAGTGTAAATGCAGTTAGAGCATTTGCTGAACTCGACAAAGACAGAATAAATCAATCTAGGTGGTATTCACTGTCAAATGTAAATATTGCCAGAAAAAATGATATTAAAAAATGTTAAAATCTGAGGAGGAAAAAGGTATAAATGTGGTAAATCGATAAATGTGGTAAATTTTAAATTTGTACACAAATAACTTATCATTAAAACGTGCTACTGAATATTTTAAATGTATTTTTCTCAAAATTGATTTTTTCTAATTTTTTGCTCACTTCAAATCCAATAACTCAAAATATAATTATCATATTACTATGAAATTTGGTAGACTTTGTCCTTATACTATTTTCTAGAGAATAAAACAAAAGAATTTAGATTGAGGGATTTTTTTTCTTTAATTTTAGAGCCTATTGTTTGAATAAAAACATCATAAATTTACTAAAAATTTCCTGATAAATCTTTGACTGGTTCTAAAATGTTGATTTATTATCATAACCATACAGTTGTGGTTAATTCTCTAGAGAAAACTATGTAGTTTATTTTGGTATATGTTTTGTTCGGGGGGAGTAGTAGTTTTTGATGTAGCCAATTTGAAGTTTTTTAAAAATTTGCTTAAATTTATGCTATTAAATGCCTATTTTCAAAAAATTTTAATGTTTATTTTTTATATTGAATTTCTATTACTAATCTTGACTAGTCTCAAACCCAAAAATAGAGTTAAAGTATGTTTACACCTGTTTTTCCAAAAAAGTACTCCGAACGTGTGTATGTAATAAAGTGTTTATGTAATATACGTGGATGTAATAAAGTTATTTTTTAAGGTCTCCGAACGTGTTCGGATACCTTAAAAATAGATACTTTACATAATTTCATTAAATTGCACATATATAAAAAATAACTTCATTATATCCATTTTAATTTTTTATTAATTAATTCCTTCATAAAAGCTTTAATTGATAAAACAAATTGAGAATATTATCTTCCGCCACTTTCTGGCTATACGTAATAAAGTATTAAAACAAAAGCAGTTGTAAAATGAACCAGTAAAAGAATATTCATTGCATTAAACGAAGAAATGCATTATTTTGAACCAATTATTAAGAAAGCTTATTTATTATTGAGATTCCTTAGTAGAAAATAATTTGATTTTATCTAGAAAGTAAATAATATAATTTAAAACTAAATACTTTCTCTTCAATTATTGTTTTGTACCTTATAATAATATAATATATTTTAGATACTAGAATGATTCAATAATGAATTTTATTAAAAATTTTTAAAGGATAATAATTTTAAGAAAATGCATTGATTATATTTAGGATTCAACATTTCTGGAAAAAAGATTTTAAAAAAGTGCAAATTTTACTCCTGTCCAAAATTGCTTAGAATTTCATTTTTTTTTAAAAAAAGTTTTTTGAAAATTAATATCATTTTTTCTAAAAAATAGCTGGTAAATTAATCAATTATAGAAATTAAATGTGCCTAGAAATTTTGAAATACCATTATAAACAGAAATTACTTTTTCATTTTAATTTTCTCCGTCCGATTCATTATTTTCTATGGTTAATATATAAAACTTTAAGACACTAAAACTTTAGACTTCACAATATCAGTAGTTCTAAAAAAATGCTAGTTGATTCCGGACACATGCTTCAAGGCAAGTGTCTGTTTTTGCAACTGTCAATAAAACTAGTCATAATTTCGGATTAAGTCCAAATGATGACATTGTAGTAATATTATATGAAACAAACTTCTTTAATTTAAATAAAAATACATAGGAACTGCAGTTGCATTATGACAAAATATAAAACAAACTCAGAATTTTGCGATCATTGTTCTCTGAATACAGTTTTTTATTATACGGGGGAGGGGTGAAACCATAAATGGATTAAATGGTCCATATTTAAAGCTCAGGGTGATTATTCAGAACAGATCTCAATAAAGAGAACTTAGATATTTTTCTAATCAAATGACGATTTCGACATCTGAACTGATATGTCATATCAATGACAGAATGTTTGACATATAACAGAATATTAAACGTACATCATGGTTTACTAACAAACCATTATGATCCCATTAAGGGGAGGGAAAAAAGACAGACAAGAAAGTGAGAAAGAAGTGAAGAAAATCGACTTTTAAAGAAATTTGAACTCGAATTCTATAAAATCATTCGTTTTCATTTAGCAATATAATACATTTATTAAGAAGATATTGATATGCAAAAGACTGATTTACGTTAAGAAAGTGAATTTTTGGATAAAAATTGAATTATTTTGGTTTTATTGTAGTGTGAAAATTGATTTTTTATCCATAAATATTCTTGAAGTAAAGTAGGAAAAAATCATGTAACTTAATGGCTCTTTAACCGCCAATTTTAATATTAGTTGTTATAATTATCTGGAAACTGACTAATTTATTCTACCAAATAGAATATTTTCCTCAGAGAGTTATAATAACATTAATCACATTTTTGTTATAAGCAATAAGGGCATAATCTATTTACGCAAGAAAAATTGGAATTTACTTTCTTTCATTCTAAAAACAAATATGAAACGAATATATAATCAATAGAACGAATCACTCAGACTTAAGTAATCGAATAGTAATGTCGTAACATTTTCTTACTTCAACATCATCTTATGGTGAGCTGGCTGTATGCTCAGAATCGATTTAAAAGACTTAAATTTCTCCATTAAATGATCAAGAAAATGTGAAACGAATCGATTTGAAAAATCTTTCAAACAGTGAGACTTTGGTGTCAAATTAAGATGGGTAATTATCTAAGCTTCATAAAGCTTTTTAAATTTCTCATATAATTAACTAAATTTTTCACAACAGTATTATTGATGAATAATGCAAATGATTTACAACCGTTCTTTTGTAGCAACAGAGTACAGAAAAGTATGATTAAAAAATCGTTTCCTTTTAAAGTAAATTTGAGCTTATCAAATCTTAATATCCCTTTTCGGTTTATTTAGTACATTTTGAGCAAAGACAAAATTCTAAAATGAGTTTCAAGCTTTTAAGCTTGATGGAATCAAGTTTAGTTTGCTTGGAAAAACAAAAACTTAAACTTACAGTGGTCGAAAAATATATTACAAAAGGTATTTGAATGCGCAATGTTCCTCTGCAATTATTGCTTTCAATCAGCGACATTAATTATTTTATTAAATATTTCGTTCGTAATGTAGTACTAATTCCTTACTCCTGCGTAAGAAGCATGTAAAATTACTTAAAAAACACAGTTAAACATTTTTTCAAATTCTGCAATGACATAATAGGAACTATTTACTACTAAAAATAACTCTTAACTAATGAAACTCTGCAAAATATGACCTTTGAATCCGAAATTGCGTTTGAATAGATTTTCTACAGACAAAATATTGTATGGGGCAAATCTTTGCTGAAGTTATTGAATAAAAGCTATAACTGCTTTGTTGGCAAGTAAGACAAATAAAAAAATGATACAGAAATGCATTCTAATAATCCAGAAAAATAACAGTTAATATCACAATAACTATATAATGTATAAAAATAGAGCAATATATAGATAATGATTAATTATCAGAAGTATATCTATGTCATCGTGTTTCTTTGATGTATCATTCTATTACACAATTTTTTAAAAAAAAGTCTATCGTCACATGTATGGTGAAAAAAGGAATATCACAACATTTTCCCTTGAAATGAGCATGAACTTTTCAGATCAGCTTTTATAGAACATAGAATGTAGTACAGTAATGGTCATTTATAAACAAACAAGTAATATTAAAAACAAGTTTTTAAAATCAATTCCCATTTAGGTAGTAAGGAAAATTTTTATTTTAGCTACTTTTTATTAAATAATTGCAATTATTATTGTTCTCGTGTTTCGCTTTACAACGGAAGGAAGGATTCAGTAGTTTCTGAGGGTATGGACCTCTGAGCACCCGAGGGCAGAAGTCTGACTTCTAACTCATATACGTCACAAACCCTTTTTACTGGGCAGACTTCATTCATACGTTTCAATCATTCATCCACGGATTGTAATTTAGATCTGAAACAGAGAACAATCACCTTTGACCCAGTTTCCCCAGTGGTAATACTCTCCACATGGAGAAATTTGCTACCACGACAGATTTAATGTCCACCACACATACGGAGAGTCTTCGGCTGGCAGATTCGAACTAACAACCTATAGGGATGCAAATCCAACGCCTTACCAACTAGGATATCCAGGCCTAACAATTGTAGTTTCTGTGAATAATTGATCAAAAAATAATACTAGCAATGAATTTTAAACGCCGAGAATTCAAAATCCATTGTGACAACGCAAAATGCTTGAATTTTCCACACCTATTGGGCTAACGCAATACAAGTTAGATATATTTATTTTTCTTTATTCTGTATTATTTTAGTTAGAAAGTACTTCAAAATGAATTCAAAAAATCGATTAATTAACAATATTTAATTTTAATAGCATCAGACATAAGGAAAACAAACAGAATGGTTTGAAATAATCGACCGAAAACATGTTAAGCATAACCTCATTGGCATGGAGAAAAAAACGAACTGAATTTTCTACTTATTTGGCAAGAAAGTTAGTATTTAATTAATAAATAAATAATAATGAATTATTATTTGGAAAAACTGTATTTGAACTTGACTGAATAAATAAAAAGTATTTTATTAACGATTGAAAGTTTGAACAATATATATATATATATAGGGAGAATGTGAGTTAATAGTAGGACTTGAATGAAAAATAGCAAATAGCTCTTTAAATATTACAAGAATTAAAAGAAATTTGCTATTCGTTTATTACAAAATGTACTGAAAATATTAATTAAGAAGAAAAACTTTTTATTAGATTTTAAAGCACAATTCTAGAGAAGAAGAAAAAAATGCTAGTAAACTGAAACCTAATTGTCTAAAATCTAAATTTATGGTCTAAGTCTCAGAGTTCACAGGATCTTATGTTTGGGACTCAGTTTTATCGACTTAAATCAATAGTTCAATGAAATTTATTAAATTCCTACTTCAATCAAAACCTTTTTAAGTTAAATATTTGAAATTATTAATTTTTAATCTATAATAAATTTTGTAATATATATATTTCCATTTTTGGGGGGGAGTGGTGACCTTTTTCTGTTCACTAAGTATTAACGAGCTTATTTCGTTTACATTTTGTGAGTCGTACTAATAAAATTAAAACCTTTGTTTTAATTTTATTTCTGGATTTAAAACTAGTATAATAAAAAACTTTTGAATGCTGTTCATAAATTTCTTACTTATTTATGACAAAAAAGAAAGAAAAAAAGTAATAAATTTGACATCCCCCCCTTCTCAGAAATCTGTTAACATATTTCACATTATATAACAGCTAGAAATAGAAATAGTTTTTTCCCTTTTCACTAGATGGCGCCACGAATCAGAGAAAATCGTTTGCTTTTGCTTTACTACTAAGTACGAGTCGATAAATGGCCCTTCCGAAAAATCCTAAAGCTCAATTTTCTGAAAATACTTTCCTCGCTTGCGTTTATCATTAGTTTCTTTGGGTTTTTTTTATCTGTTACGAGTTTAATACTTTCTGCTTCTGATTGAATAATAATTTTCTGAAAGTTTCTTATATCACAGTCGTGCGGAAACTGTAACATAGAGTTGAATTCGCCGGCTATTTATTAAAAGCATCGTAAATCTTGTGTTATGAGCATTCGAATTCCTATTTTTAAAACTTGTGATTGCGGAAAACCATTTTATGGTAAAACAAGTTTCTATACTCACAGGAAACGCTGTAAGGGAAAGAAAGAAAAAAATATTTTTTAAACCTGATATAGTGGCAAGTGTCACTTGCAAAATAACGTATTATGCGCATAAAAAAATTAATGTTAAAGAAAAAGAATAATAAAAAAACTGAGATAATAAATGAGAATATTAAATTTAAAATAAGAACTGCTCTACCAAATGAAAACTATAAATGTCAAGAATAAAACTGTTTTTTTTTATTTGTAGAACACAATTGGACTTTTTAAGTCATTTAATGGTAGCCGGGAGGAAAAAAATATTTCTAATTTATAAAGGAAAATTTATTTAAAGAAAAAGAGAGTTAAAATGAGCATTCATCTCTAATGTCATAGAAAAACTATGCAAATCCCTTAACCTTAATAGATTATATTGAGAATCCTTATTATTTGACATGATGTTATAAATATTAGTAAACCTTATTGTGCTAAAAGTATTGAGATCATTACCTGTTATAAGCTCAAAACTTTTCTTTATATATTTAATTACTACAAATGTTGCACAGTTTTGAAGTACTTCTTCCTCAACTTCTATCATTCATATGCATTTTGAGGCAAAATTAATAAATTTTAGAAGTAATGATAAAATCAGTCAAACAAATCTAATATTATTTGATTCCATAGCTTTTATAAATAATTTTTCAAATAACCTTTTATGTGTTTCAAGAATTATTTATTTTATTTATTGCTTACAAAAATAATAATTTGGTCTTAGAAAAAGAAACAACCAAAGGCTAATTAAAAAAGGCATTCAAATCTAGATTGATGAAAATACAAGAAAATACAGAGATAATAAATCATTGCAAAATGAAAAAAATACGTATATTTATAAACTAATTTTTTATTAGCTTTCTGTGAATGTTTTCATTGTAAAATTTACTAAAAATAGATAAAATTTGAATTGTATACAGTTTTGTTTTATAAATAAATAAATAAATATGCTCTTTTAATTTTATAATTATATTGAGGTTTGTAGTTTATATTTTTTTTATTGGTATTATTTATGATATTGCTAGCTTATATATTTTTTAATTGTATGTACACTGATGTATAAATCAGCTGTGTGCTTACATATGTCTGCATATCTTTGTTGAAAGTCCAATCTATTAAAAATCGCTAGGAATACATTGAATTTCAAATACAGTAATTTTTAAAAAGTTATCTGAAACCAAACAGATTATTATGTATTTGTCAGAGATGAATCTTGTTACTCAATCACTTACATTTAGACTTTTCTCAATATTTTTTGATAATCATCATCTTATTAAAAATATTATTAAATAAGCATTTTTAGTAACAATATTATTAAATAATGCTATTTTTTGAAAAAGAAAATACTGGAAATGGATTATCTATTTTACAGTATTAACTACTGGCTATATATGTATAAATATGTACTCATGTATCTATGTTCAATAATTAAAGCCATTTTTTTATATTTATATTATTTCTTTTTTAGAATTTGAAGACTGGAAGAAGCAATATGAAAACTCGACTAAGTCTGCATTTAAGCTTTCTAAAGTGAAGAAAACTTTGAGTGGTTATCAGAAGCATTTTATCTGCAATTGTTCAGGATCATATAGTTCACAATCTACTAGAAGATGTGGAATAAAATTGCAAAGCATATAAAAAATTAAATTTAATTGCTCATTTTCTATTAAAGTTCATTTAGAAAATTCATCAGCTGACAAAGCTTCTATTTGTAATCTTCATTATGCTCATGATAAAGAAGGTAAGTGTCTTAGAATTTTGAATAGTGAAAGAACTCTTAATTACTAACTAATTATGATTTTGCATAGAACATTCCCATATTCAGAGAAATTTGTATTCTTTATACCCAATTGAATGCAAAGGCAACATTTAATAACAAAAGTCAGTTTTAGAAACATTGCCAAAACTTGTGAAATTGATAAAATTAAAAAAAAAAACATTTTGCAGATCCTCCATGTGTCAGTGCTTATATAGAGGAAAATATTGAATAACAAGGAAGTATTTTTCTCGATAAAGCGCAGGGAGAAACTTTTTTATATTATATCCAAGAAGTAAATAATATATTATAAAATGAGGATTTTTACCATGGGGTTAATGATTGATTTTCAGCACCAAATGTAAGAAATATTTGGTGATAATATTACATGTTATGGATGCAACTCATGGAACCAATTCACACGACTTTAATCTCATGACTATATTAGTTGTTGATGAATTCAGAGAAGGTATTCTTGTTTGGTTGATATGCAACAGAGAATCATTTGAAGCATTTAAGTTTTTATAATTACTGAAGAAGTAAGTAGGAGATATAAATCCAAGTGTCATCATGACAAATAAAGCTCCTCTGTATTATAACTCATAGGGCAATGTATTTGGAAGAATGCAAAAAAAAAAATGTATAGCTGGCATGTTTATAATTATTGGCAGGAAAAACTTAGTAAAATAAAAAGAAGAAGAAGAAAACTGCTTTTTATGTTTATAAACACTCATACTTATTGCTAGATGAGTTAGATAAAGATAATTCTCTCTTTTACAAAAATGCAAATAAGATTTGGAAGAAGATGAAAATATCCTTGAATTCTCAAAGTACTTCAAAGCAGAATGGGAAGGGGGAATTATAGAGCAGTGGGCTAAATGTCATTGGTATGGCTGAGAAATTAATACAAATATGTGTCTGGAGGCTTTTCACAAAAAACTCTCAAATATGCCAAAAATTATTATAAAGGAAAACAAGCAACACATGTTGAAAAATGCCTTTATACCTTACTTCAATTTGAGCAAGATCATTGTATAAAGAGACTTATTAAATTAGAAAAAGGGAAGTGCAGTTGGAAAACAGCTGACATAAGTAAGCATCACTGAACTGCCTTATATCTGTCAGCATCTATAGTAAAGCAAACTAGTATAGAAATCTGATTAGTCAATTCTGTGAAATATTTGACTTCAAAAACTTCATCTGTGAATGTGATAAAAATAACAAACAGAACACACCAAAAAATGTCAAATAAAATGTCAGTATTGTTACATCTGCCTTCATTCATATGCATACAATTGTCCAGTTGCAATAATGATGACTACAGTTTGCGAGCTTATATATCTTGTCATATAATGCCGAAAATCAGAAAGTAATGCTACATGTACTAATCAGAGATAACATGATAAGAGCAATTCTGAATTCAAAAATACAAATGAGGTCAACAGTATTAAAGAAACAAGTATTATAGGATCTGATCATATTGACATTATGAAAACAATTCTCAACAGCTGTGAACTAGTATTATTCATGAAAGAAATTCTGAGTTGCATTAATATGCAATACTAATCAAACAAATTCTAAATGTCAGAATTACAATCTAATTTATAATTTAAATCAATGACTTCATGTGATTTAATAAAAAAAAAAACTCTGAAAGATTTACTTTTAAGAACAAGAGCACATAATAATATTGCTTTTGTATTAAAATAAAAACCTAGTGCATAAGTTATTTTAAATTCAAATGATAAAGTGAAAATAATTCCAGCTAAAAGAAATGTGGGAAGATAATTTAGATTTCATTCAATAAAACAAAAAAGAAAAACACTGAGTAAAATTTTCTAAACTTCAAATGATCAGAAAGTGTAACTTGAAAAACAAATTTTTCATGATTATCATAAAATTGAAAATAATAATCATTCTTATTAATGAAAATAAATAAATATTTTCTTATCATTGATAACTAACTGTGAATAAAAAAGTAACAATTAAAGCTTAAATATTTAATTTAAATACATATAAGATGTAATTAAGAATAATAATAACAAGAATCTGTTAAAAAATTATTTTTTTGTTTTTCATTTCAAATTCTTATTTAAAATATTAGCAAGAATAACATTTGATATAATTTGAATATTCAGTTATTATATTTATAATTTATGTTCATACACCTTTTCTTATTTGCATAGTGCCTTTAATTATATATTCTATTACAAAGTAAATAAATGTAATATAAGAATATATAATTGGATCATTATGTTATATTTCTTAATTATGTATAAAAACTTTTATAAATGTAAGCAACAGTGTTTATCAGAATATGTGTTATGAATCAAATGCAATTACTTTTTTTTTTTTCATTTATTGGAGATAAGTTCAAGATATGGATTTATTTATTTTGATGCCTATCTTTCTGTTATAATTTAAACTTTAAGATATGTTTAAAACTATTCTATTCATCTTTAATTAATTTATAATTTAATTATTAAATTCAAAACATCAGTTCAAAGCTCTATAAGTACAGGCAAATGAATGAGCACCAAAGATAATATTATGTTTTACAAATAAAATCTTCCATAGAAAGTAGATAAAGATTCTTTATGATTCTGATAAAGATTATAAAAATCTGCTGAAGAATGAATGTAAATTGCTGTTAAAATATTTATATATTACATTCTCACTAAAATGTTATTGTTTTTTCTCAAAATGTAAAATTTCTTGTTTATGATCCTACAATTGTGAGGTATGCTAGATAAATTTCTTTTAACCTTGTAATCTGAGTCATTGTTTAAAAAATCCTCATAGGGTTCATTCAACTTTCATATTAAGTATATAAGTATCCATATGAATCCATAATTTATATGTGTTACAATGATATGGAAAAAGAAAAATGTCATTAAGAATTGACTGGCCAATGTCTTTTTTTCTTGAATATGGATGACTAATTTAAGAAATTGTTAAAATCAGTTTTGCTAAGTGAAAAAGGAAAAAAAAAAGTAGGTATAATTGGATGTATAATTTTATTTATCACTGTGTTAGTACTATTTATGTAACTATTATTAAAAATAACTTTAAAAAACTATTAAATAAAGTCCTATAACTTAAATGTATTAATCCCAATCATCACTCTTTACTCATGTATCTCATATTTCTACATGAAAATACCTAAAAAATTATGATAATTATATTCGATTTTTGTCTTTTCCTTACCATACTTTTTTTATTTCAAAATTATTTTAACGTTTTTCATTCTCCTAATTTATCAATACCAGATTGCTCTATAAAACTTATTCTTTGATTGTCCCCTGAGACTAGGTTCCGATGCTCTGGCATGCATGCATAAAAGGCAATATGAGAAAATTGAACTTTGGAACTCTCCAGAAGGGTTGAGATTTATCAATTCACCGGCAAACTAGCTAAATGCCCAAAGTGAATATAGGAATGACTATGCAACTGAAAATCACTAGCAATAGCAAATTTTTACAATATGAGACTCCATTTTTAGAAGGAAAAGCCCAAATATATCTAGTTGCATGATATATTACTATATGAAGAAATTTCTTAGTTGAATTGTAATAATTTAATCCACCTACAGTATTGACAGAAAGGCATTCAAAATAATGATATGTGGAAGCACAACTTGGAAAAAGCTTAATCTTTTTTGCCTTTTCCTTCTATTTAGTTGACAAATATCTCAATTTTTGACAAAAAAAAAAGGCAATATTTTGAGTAATATAGGGTAAATAATATTGAGGAGGAATTAAATTTATCATTTTCTGATTCTTGAATGCCCAAATTGTTCATGAGCATTTTGTTAAACTTTTTTCTTAAGAGAAAAAGGTACAACTATTTTAAACAAATTTCCTTTTTAACTACAAGTACATTATTAATATTTTTATTGTTAATATTATCCAAGGTGTGTAACTTTTGGTAGTGTTTTATCTTGTCCAAATCCAACCAATATGTAAATAGCTGGAAATATTGAGCAGTAGGAGGCCTTGACAGCATCTCAGCTTCAATTTTAGTTTTTTCTTTTAAATATTTAACTTCATAACACATACTTAATTTTAAAGGCCAATGAAATAATCTTCCCCTTAAAATTTCAGCATTTTAAAGTCAAACAAGAGTTGCATGATCAATATGAACTTTTCCTATGTAAATAGTAATAAAATTTATCAAAAGCTACTACTATTAAACATTCCAGCTCAGTTATGCGATAATTTTTTTCATAAAGGCATAAAGTTCTTGAATGATAAAATACAAGATATATAACCCTAATTTACCATAACTGTCAGGCTGTTTAAGAACAGCTCCAATGGCTATCTCAGAGGCATCTCAAAAAACATGAAGTGGTAAATTTGGGTTATATATCTTTAACACTGGTTTAGTCATCAATTTAATTTTTAATATTTCAAAAGCTTTTTGACATTCTTCTGTTCACTGTCATAGTGTATCTCATTTAAGAAGATTATATAAGGATTCTCTGATTTTAGCATAAGCATCAATAAACATTATATACATTCACAGAAAAAAACAATACCTTGTAATTGTTTATCTTTTTTTTTTTTTTTTTTTGAGGATGCGATTTTTTTATACTTTCAACATTATGATTATCAGGAGAAATGTATCCTTCTTTGACATCATACCCTAAGAAATTAATTTTATCTTGAGCGAATACACATTTAGAAAATTTTAATTGAATGTTTTCTTTTTCATACATTTGGAAGATCTGTTTTAATTGAGTTAGCGACCCATCAGTAAGACCTTGTGGAATCACTTGTGGATTAAGACCTAACTGTTTACCCCAATTTAATTTTTTTATGAAAATAATCAACTAACTTATCATTTTTGAGTCAAACTTTTATTGGGAAAAGTTATCAAAATTTATACTATAGGATTGAATAAGTTTCTCAATTAATACACAGCACAGATCGTCAAAATTATCAATATTTAAGCAACAATTTATTTAATGAATTAGAACTGATCCTTTAAGAAATTCAGCAATATTTTTAATTGTCCACAAGTCTGTTTTGTTATCCTCCCTACAAACTTGATTGAAATACTCCAACTATAATTCCCTTTTCATCCCATTTTCAGAATTAAAAGGGATTATGGAGGGTTCTTGGGCTATTTGTTCATTTTCTTTATCAATTTTATTTTCTGAACTTAGATCCCGAGGGTTAGACACATTTGTTTGATCTGGGTCAGTTATTTTTCCTGATCTTAAAAACATTATGGTAAATTTCAAATAAAGCACATTTTAAACATATGCATAAAACTTTGAAAATAAATTTCATAAAAGACTCAAAAATTCAATATTTTAAATAATATTATAAAAAGATCATTTGCAATAGTACTAAAATTTAAATATGCAATTCAAATTGAAATAAAAATACACAATATAAATTTTAAATCTATGCAAGGTATAATAATATTATTAATGAATTGCCTTATTATCCTTCAACTGTTTAGAAATTCTGATTGAGATTTTCTTTAAACACAGATTACTTCTTGATGAATCACGAGAAGGCACAATTTTCAGGTGACAAGGAAAGTAATTATTATTATTATGGTGAGAACGAACACAAAAACGACATCTTGGGAATTCGGTCAGGTCATTTGCCACTGGCAAGGTTGAATGGAACTTCTGTAAGATGAAAAGGAACACGAAAGAATATATCAATGCACAAGCATTCGAATTTTATATTAAATAGATGTATTAAAAAAAGATTCTTAATACATCATTTTTGTTTTTCTTTAATTAAATTTTAAAAAGGGAAACATTAAATTTAATCAGCTATAGTGGTCACGTCAAAACTTCCTAATATACTCTTCTAATAAAAAGTAAAATCGTGAAGTTTCTCTATCGTCAACGCTACAAGTGCTCAGTTTTTTTTGATTATCATACAACCTTATGTGACAGTTCTATGCTTCCTAGTATAGTAAAGAAAATCAAATAAGCATTATGCTTGCCACTTTTTTTTTAATCGATTGAAATGAAAGAAGAACAGACAACAGATGATCGATTCTTTGATGGATTTAATTCAAAATTCAATACGTATCTTGAGATGCTAATTTTATGGGGTAAATTTTATTCATATAGATATTTACATTTGCAGTTTTCATGTTCGCCCGTAACTTGGACAGGCACAGAGAAGGACTTTAAGTCAATGAATGCCTTCAAATTTGATATAAATCTACTAATTTGATTAAGGACCACTCACCATATTTCATCTATCGAGCACAAAGCGTTTTTCTATTGTACTCCCAGACATATAATCAAGTATAATTTCCAAACTATGCTGCGCTAGTACGTACTCAGTGTCTGCGATTTGCCAAAATTCTAAATTTCGAATTTCTTTGACGATGGCAATACCTTGTCTTGGTATATATTGTTATAAAAGTAAGTAAAAATAAGTCTGATTTCATAAATCGCTAAAGGTTTTATAAATGATAATATATTATAAATAGAAAACTATTAATTGAAAATTTTATGTTCTTTCTGAACTCCGAGCTAAAATAAACATTTTCAATTTCATATTACCCAAAGGTTGAATGATTCCAGCATATTTTTTGTTAAAGAAAATAACGATAAATAATCATTTAAAAAATTAAATAAATATTAATACCAAATAAAAAACAAAATTAAATTTTAGAGGAAGCACAAAAGGGCATATTGAAAGTGAGGAAATTTATACTATTGATAAGGTAGTAAAAAAAATGATAGCAAAATTTTGATAGAAAAGACTTTTGTAACTTTATTTTGCCATAAATTTCGAAATGGGTATGGGGGAGGGGTGACAAGCATCAATCATGATTTGTCTGGAAGCCATGATCGTTCATGGGAAACTGAAAGTAGCGAAATCAAAGCAGAAATTGAAGCGGGGGGGTTATTAATTTTTTTCGTATAATTTGAAATATATAGATTGTTGATTTAATAATATCGTTTATTTGTCTTCTTTATATCTTAGAAACTCCTTGAATACTAGGACTTACGAAATTTAGGAATTTTTTTTTCTTCTATTTTCGTCAGCATCCACCACCATTTCATTTGTTTCATTTTGTTCAGTCATTTTCTTTCTTATTAA
>JAOUZG010047704.1:3298819-3322390 GCA_026289955.1 Argiope argentata | reverse complement strand
CAACAAGTTGGATAATTTATGAAAAAACATGATCATTCACGCTGAGAAAAGTAGGAAATTATCCCAATGTCCACACTTTTTCAACTGTTATTTCAATTGCTATTTTGCACACAAAAATTCGACAGCATCATTCATTTCATTGTCAGTTTATTTATTTGGTTAATTTCTTTGAAATTAAAACAGAAAATGGTGCTATTAGTGATTCTTAGTTCGGATTTATAAAATACCAGCAAATCAGTTTAAAGAAATTTCTGAAGCCATTCGCATAGACTATAATTTATAATACATATTAAACATTTCAAAAATAAATTCGCATTTAGGATTTTCGAAGCATCCGCAAGTTGTAGTAATCAAAAAACAAGGAATTCAAATATTCATGAACATCACCAGATATTGTATAGAAAAGTTGAGGATTTTGACTGAACTGGAACTTTATACCAGTTGATCAGTGAAACAAAATATCAATTCACGTATTAATAAATAAATCAAAGAAAATACTTTTCTCTATTAATAATCTATACTATATTAAAAGAACTTTTATGCTTTTTTTTTTATCGGAATTCACTTGGTTCTTTATATGGCAATTGTATCATCAACGTAGGCTTTACCTTAAACAATAAGCTAATAATCAATCATACATAGTCATAAAGTTATACTGGTAGAAACAGGTCAGCTTTTTCAAAACGTATCTGCTTTCAAACAAGCATACGTAATAATTAATAATGCAATTCTGGTTAAAGGAGGTAAAAATATTTTTTACCCGTATATTTTGTAGACATCAAAACCTCCTAACCAAAACAATATCATGTTCTCACATAATAAGAAATAAATCAATTATTATTCCGAATTAGACGTATAAAAATGTAATTTTCAGCACATGTCTGCATGAAATGAAACAAATATGAAGCATGATATTTTTGGAAAGTAAATGCAAGTAAACGTTTTCTATAATATTTTACAATACATATATTATTAATTCAATTAAATAGTTTTATTTAAGACAATTATGACTTAATATTTGCCAGACATCTTCTATAATCAAAGTCCAATAGCTAATTTGCAAACTTTTTGTAATAGACATTCATGATTATTTTATTTTATATATATCATCACTAAGTGAAATATAAAATTATATTCTTAATAAATTGAGGTAAAAAACGCTGATGAATTAAGACTTTTAAATTTTTACATATCATATATAACAAATTTAACATATTTAACAAAATATTCTTGAGACACTAAGACCTTAAATAAAAAAGTGTCACTCCGATCAACTAAATCAATAATTAAAGTTGCTCGATTTTTGAAAAATAAATATCGCTATTCTATAAAATCAGGAGATTTTAGATCACTTTATCGACCATCTTAAAGAAGCCATTAAAGATTTCTCAAGAATAATTGGCCTAGATTACAAAAAAGTTGATTGTTTTAATCTTGCAATATTCAGAACTAAATAAAATGGCCAGATTTGATCGCAGAAGATAGAAACGTTTATTTAGTTATTTAGAAGTTGAAATATAAAGAATATTTTACAGAATATGAATCTATAAAATTAAAAAACTCTCTATAAATTTAAACTTCATAATTTCTTGAAGTATATTTCTAAATAAAAAAATATATATATTATTGTTGAGAGCATTTATATACATCTAAAAATAAAATTAAAAACTGAATGTTCTATTGAATCCGTGAAATGTTTGCTGCATAATTCTTTGAGATATCATAAATTATGAAAAATTAGAATGTTTCAATTTCTGTAGTGAACATAAAACTTCAATGTCGGACTACTCTACTTTCATTTCTCAGTTTTATTTAAAAGCACACTTGGATTGAGTAAAAAGATCTTTATATTAATTGCACTTCCATCATTTCCATTTTAATTTGAAACTGAATTTTGAGGGCGCTGATAGAAAATCAGAGAGAGAGACAGAGTTCAAAGATCATGACTGCTTAAGGCCTACATAATAGTATAAGTGAATCTCATGACTATAGAAATTTGAAGCTTAAAAATATTTTGCTGAAAAAAACCTATTATGAGTTACATAAAAAAACTAATTGAACGTCTTAGCCAGCATTAATACTGGCGAACCAGCTGGTCACCAAAGGCGGCTAGTATTAATTAAAATATAGTATTTTATGTGGCATCTCTATTTAACTTTAAAGGTAAATGTTTTTAAATTAAAAAAAGATTTCCATTTCAATGCAGGCTATTCTTTGAGATTCCTTAAAATCCTACCACTTTCAAAGAGACTGTGTTTAGTTAATCATAAATGACTATCAAAAATCATCCACATTTGTCTTATTACTGAAATAAGGAGTAATTTGAATAAAACTTTTAGAAGAACGAAGATGTAACTAAAATCTGAAATCTACTGTCCTCAATCGTAAAGTTTTTTGTAATATCAAATTTTCGTATATCAATCCACTTATTTTTAAAGCAAAAAGTTTAATTAAAAAAAGTTTAGAATACACATTATTGTGAAAGCGTATTAAATCGCAGTTTTGTTTTTATTTTACTTATTTTATACTGTTTAATTTTGTGATTTATTGCTTCTAAAGTTTATTATTAGATTGCACTACTAGTACGAATCCAAAATTGTATTTAATTGATGATTAAGTCTTGAAAATATCAAAATAAAATATTTTCACCAACAATGCAATCTGTGAAAAATTTAAAAACTGTAGTTCCACAGGAAATGAAAAAGAATCGATTAGAAAATTTCATCATTACAAATATAAAATATCAATGTTCATGTAAGTTGATTGAAACTCTAGCAACGAACATTCCATGTGGCCAGCTGTTACTAATCTTTTAATTCTTTCAATCATTTTGTCAACAGTCTTAGTAAAATTATTACACATATAAGCTAAACAAAATTTGTTAATTTCAGTAACTCCGTTTTAAACAGCTGTTTACTAAAATTTTTCGAAAGCTTAATAGGAAATAGATGTTTTGATTAAGAATGAACTGAAGAATAAAATCCTTGTACAGAACATATCCCGCATTTTTCATAAGTTGAAAATGTGCATGTTTTCTTCAACATCTTACAATTTTGAATAATTGAATTTAATTGGCGAGTGTTACAACTATATAGACATATAAAATAATTTACACCTCAGAAAGTAATAGTAAATATAATTTATCTTTCATTTTCAATATATTTTATCGCATAAACATCAAATGATAATGATTTCCTTTATTCTTTGGATAGTTTGATTGCTGTGGTGTATTTGCTTCAAATTAAAATGTAATATAATTTTTCAAAAAAAACACCATTTTATATTTTAACATATTTTATAAATGTGGCTGCAATACATTATTAGTACTGCAATATCAGTACAAACCAATACAAATTTTGGTATTAGTTTGAAATTATTCAATCAAAATGATATTAATAATTTAAAACGATCTGTTAATTTAATTAAAAATTGTATAAGTTGAATATAATTTTAATTAATAAAAATGAGATTATAACGATTAATTTTTTTTGTATGTATACCAAACGGGATGTCATAAAAGTCACGAATTTAAGTCACACATGTAGCTTGGCTTTATTGACCTCTGGCAGGAGAATTGTTGAGGCGTAGTTATGACGAAAATTCTACTAAAGAGCAGACTTAAAAACAATCGTCTGTAATTATGATAATATTCAAAAACATTGGTTTTGAAACGGACCTAAAATAACACAGATTGAAATGTTAACAGAATAATGGAATACATTTATCATGATAAAAAAAGCGAGCTCATTCCCGGCTGCTGTCATTGACACGCTAAGGCGTTATTTAATGCTATCAACTAATATTAGTCATGTGCTAGTGCTAAAGATTTTATTGCAAAATATTTTTTCAAACCGGAGGGTTACGAACTTGCGATCCAATCCCACATAATATCTACCTTAAACATCAGTTTAGTGCGTGTTATATATGGCGAGGATGAGGCTATCTCCGACTTTAGTACAAAATTCTGTAGAAGGGTGCCAGCTCAAGTATTGCTCCAGTTATCATGGTTCAAAATTACGAGGTCCATCTCAAAATAATTTTGTACTATTCCATACAATTTCATTAGCTACGTAATCATGGAATGGTTCAAATATATTATATTATACTGTTTTAGCGTTGAATTATTCTGCATTTTTGTAATGCTAAACATAAAATGTAATCAACTTCGAAGTAAAAATATCTGGACCTGTTTGCTAACTTTCTATCTAAATGGTAATTAAAAATATCTCGCTATTGGCAAAGGAAGTTCAGACATAAAATCTGAAATAACAATTCGAAAATATTATGAAAACTTCGCAGTGGTGGATTTGGAGTTTCAGAGGCCTGAGGCGCAATTTAATTTGTCCTCACCAGTTATATTTATAGTACGCACTCTATACATATTTTTCACTCTGTTAAGCTCTGTATCCGATTTTTTGAGTTAAAAAAAGAGCGGGGGGGACCTAGGCACATAAATTTGAAAATTAAAATCAATTTTTTTTATTTTACTTGGCAGTATTTAAAAGGATGATGAAGTTCAGGGTGTGTTAAGGCTGTCCATAAAAAATAGGGGCTATTTTGTATCATAGTTGCGCAATATTTTTCAGAGATACATGCCTAAAATTTCCTTATACACTAAATCAATTATTATAGAATGGAGCTGTTTTTCTCTTTTGGGAATAAAAATATTTTGGTTTTGTTTTAAAACGTTATCAGAATCAGCTGATATTTTATTTTGTTGTTTAAAACTACAAGTCGTTGATTCTTCTGTTCCATTCTCAGCTCATTAATTACTTCGCATTCTGCTTTGGGTCACTCATCGGCATTTTCTTGTGCTTATTCTGTTTTAATTTTTTCATCTGTCTTTTTAGGTTTGAATTCAATTCCAATTCTCTCTTCAATTTCTTTGAATTCATTTTAAACTTCAACTAGTTCAGTGATTTTTTTTTCTTGTACGCATTTTGTTTCAGTACGCTCATTTATATTTTCAAATACGCATTCTTGTTCAACTCGCTCATTAATTTGTTAGAATTCATATTATACTTCAGCTTGCACAACGCTTTTTTATGTAAATATTCAATTTCAATCTGCTCATATATTCTTTTAAGTACACATGCTGTATCAAATTGCTCAACTGCTCTTTCTGTCTCATTTCCCCTTTTAGTTCGTTTTTCAAACGATATAATACATTTATAGAGTAAATTTTTATGTCGTTTTACATATTTATTTATTTGAGTTGTGAAGCTTCAGGTTCAAACTTTCTTTTCTGTAGCATGGCTAAAACATAAAAAAAAATTAGTCGCATAAAAAAAAAATGTTAGCTGATCTTTCGACGATTTCTCCGAGTTGAAAAATCCCCCCCTTCAGTTAAAAGGAGAAAGTAACCAGTTTATTTAATCTTTTTGAGCAGTACCAATGTCTAACGATTCGTATTGTAAATGAGTCCTGTTTTTAACTTTCAAATGTGCCCAAAAATATAAAGCCACGATTACAATATTTTCAAAAATACGAAAATAGAAACGAAAATTTATTAAAAAATTATATGCTTACCAATCTTCACATTGGTCAAAGGTCAAACACAAAAATGAATCCCTTTCCATAACACAAATGAAAATCAATATTTTTCAAACGTGAAACACTAAATCGCTACCAGGATGTTTTGGAGAAACTAACCTCCTTGAGTAAAGATCTTCTAACCAAGATCTCTAACTAGAATGCGTCCTATGTCTTATTATACAAACACGCTCATTGCCTTGAGAGCCATTCATGTACATCATAGGATCTGAGTGTGCAGGAGGGTGTAATATTCTATCTATCTTTTTAGTTTCGTACAAGATAAAAGATGTAAAATGTCTCCCCTTCTTCCTGGTTGACTTTTTGCTCTCTAATTCTCAAAAAAGTTGGTTTTTCAAGGGTACTGATACTGCATGATTCTTTGATTCTGATAGATGAACCGAGAGTGTCAATAGTACGGAGTAAAAATAAAAGGTTTTATTAAAAAAATTTCATCTTTTAAAAAATTTAAATAATTATTTTAGAACTAAATTTTGAGGCCCCTTAATTTGAGGGCCTCATGCGCCTGCTTGGAAATCCGCCTCTATCAGATATGTCATTGCTGACGGATATATCGAAAAATGAATGAAATTTGTTTTTAAAAAAGAAAGAAAATAAAATTTTGTAATAAAGAAAAATTATAAATGACTTTTGAAAGTTTAATTTTTGAAGGTAAATGTTTAAGTGTTCGAAATACAATGTTATAAAATACATAAATTTGAAACATTTAAGTCATGATAAAATCAGAGGAAGAAATGCAGCCAATTTTGGAAAATTCCTATGACATGTCCTTTGGAAAATTTTGTTTTGACAAAAATAATTTTAAAAAATTAACTCTTATGAAGCCTGAAATTAATAAACATAAAATTTATTTTCTGTAATTGAATGAAAGGACGTTTGGATGCTGCCTTAACCGTTTGAATACGGGATAATATTTACCTTTACGGCAAGTGAAGCGCGATAGCGCTTCGCCGTACTCAAACGGTTAAACTTTCGTTACAAATCGGATATTTTCGGTTTTTATCGGAAACATTCGGAAAGTAGAGTCATTTCCGAAGACTTTGAATATTAGCCAATCACAGAACAGAGAACTGACTGGCGCTAGTTGCGAGAGCGGCTTCTCAATCAGCTGCACGTCTGTTTTCGTCTGTCAAGCCTTTTCAAGTTTCGGACTAATGAGTATGAATAAAGTTTCCGTTATATACAAAAATATATGTGGATTCCTTTCTACCTTTTTAATCATTTCGCCTAAATTAATGGAGTTTTCAGTAATGACCAATGATCTTCTATGAAGACATAGTGGAAAGACCATCGAATGTATTCTAAGTTTTCAGCAAGGTAAAATATCTTACTTGTACCTTATTAAATGATATTAACTCCTTTTTTGTGCTCCATAAAAATAATTTAAGATTATTCTTGTCAAAATTTATTTTGGAATTGTTTGGCGTGGAAAAAAGGGAATCGAATTCATTTTCATATAAACATAGCGATTTATTCATATTGTGGCAGTTATTTTTTGAAAACTTTTAACATTGATGTTTGCTTAAGATGTGAAATAATAAAAGACATTTTCATTCCGTTAGTATAAATTTATGAATATTTTCGTCAATTTTGGTTTGTTTATCTGTGCATTTCTTTTATTTCGCATTATTATATTTATGATTAAACATACATTGTATGCTATTCCTGGTAAAATTCAATTAAAGCTATTTATTTATTTGACAGATGGTAAAGTCTAAATTTAACATCATTTTCCCACCTTTCTGGAATGTGTGAACTATTTTAAATTACTCATGCAAAGTGAAAAACCAATAACCATGTAATATAAATTTTATTTCTTGAGTAATTGAATTTAAACATCTAGATTTAGAACTTCTAGCAATTTCTTATTTGTTTTTATTTTGAATTGAACAAAACAAGTTCACTATACGCAGTTAAAAAGTACATCTAAATTGTTAAATAATTCTAATCAGCAACAAGTCACTAAGTCAATTCTGCGAGTTATGCTTATGTTAGTATACTTTATTTTATTGCCTTCAATGTGATTCTAATGTATTTAAGAGTGATTTTTTAAAGCAAAATTTAATAATAAATATCAATTTTTTTCTATATGTTCTGACCAAGTAGACATATATTTTACTATTCTCCTGTGACACGGCTGTTCAGATCTTTCTATCCTATACTAACTTGAATTGTCATTTATCGTAAAACATCCTCATATAAATATCAATAAGGCTTTTACTCCATGTTGTATATATTTTGATGACTGATTGTAAAATTGCATTATAGTCTGAAATTATGTATAAAATTTTCAGTGATTATATATTCTTGGATTCATTTTGTGTTAGTAAATATGAAATGGATATAAAATTGTCAAACAGAGTTTAAAAACATTTCATAACACTAAAATTCTAAGCTGTGCATATGTAAAAACATTTATAAAAGGGTTTTTCTTCTAATTTTGAAGCTGCATTTTTATTAAAGTAGGAATATTTCCCAATGCTCTGTAATAAACAATAAAGCAATGATTAAATTTATATATATATATATATATATATATATATATATATATATATATATTAGAATGGTATTTCCTTCAGTGATAAAATTTAATGTTGAGAAAAAACATTTGAAATATCCATTTTCTGTTATTCTTTCATATAAACTTTATTTTTTCAGAATTTTATGATCAAATTAATTTATAAACTTAAAAGATAATCAACTTAAATTCTTGATACCACTATGGAAGTCTTGGAAAGAACGCAAGAAAACCCATTCTGTCAAAACATGTATCTAAATCAGAAGTTTATCAAATTTTAAATGAGAAAGAAAGAAAAAAAAAAGCTTGTTTGGATTCCATGCAAATATCTTTACACAGAAATAATGTAAGCCCTTAATATGAATAGGTGAAAAATAAAGCATTGAAATATTATACTTAACATTAAAGTAGCTAATTGTACTCTGTTATATAGCTAGATCAAATAACTGAGAACTGAAAATAGTTAATTGTATGAGTGATGAAAGTGAAAATGCTAGGAAATTGGGAAAAGCTGTTCACACGTTTACATCCTTTTTCAAACTAGTTAGTGAACTATCAAGTATTCTTAAATTGACTGTAAAGCATTGCTTATTTTGATACCATAACATTAAAAAAAATTATATATTTTTAAAGAATTGGCATAGTTTATAACCTTAATAATAAATTAATTTCCTCTAAGCATCTCCTTTTAACAAGTAATTCATATGTGTATTCCTGAAATGAACCTATACCATGCTTAAAAAAACTGGATAAATTCAATCCTAACAAAGTTGCCTTTTGTTATGACATGCATTAAGAATCTAATTATTTTGGAATTAAAATTTTGCGATCTTACTGTATTCGAGACACATAATGTACTTGCCTGAAAAGATTAATCAGAAATTACTTATTACGAAAAGAAAAGCTAAAGAGATTTTAAAGCAGAAAACAAAGATTGTTTTATCTATAAATAAGCATCCTAACTATTTGTAATGATGAAGTTGTAATTTTGAATCAGATTCTTAGTTTTAATTATATGCTAAAGGGAAGGGATATCCCTATATCTTAGGTAACATTATGCTTTGCAGTTTACCTATAAAATGTAATCACTCTTAATAGTTTAATTCTTGAAAAATAAAAGCTACTTGAACTAATGAGAAAGTAGTAATTAAAGAGTAAATCTAAAATTATTTATATTTGATGGTATTGTTAGAGATATTTAATAAAACATAAACAAAATACTAAATTGCTATGCCTAGAGAAAGAATATCTTACAGGCATCGCTCTCTCAATCACATATAGTACATGATTGTAAAATATTGTTATTAAACTCCCAAATCATAATCTTCTTTCTTGCAGAGTTACTTAATATTTAAATTACTCAGAAAATACTGTAAACTCTTTTTGACCGGTATTGGACCACTGTCATATTTACAGGATAGCTGAATTAATTGTGGGTAAAAGAAACTATTAAAATCTGCATAAAACATGTTGTATATTATTGTAAATAGACTAAATGTAATAAATTACTGCAACAAATTGAATTTGAAACAAATTTGACTAAAAAAATTCTTTAAAATCTCTTAAAATGTAATAACTTTAACCTATTAAATAATAACAAAATTATTATACATTTCTTAAACAAATTTATACATTTTTAGTAGATGCATTGTTTGACAAAGATAACAACATAGCTGCTATTCCATGAGATGATAGCAGTGTCATTTCATTATTAACATATTTTGGAATTAGTGAAATGCATAGCAAAGTATGGCACTGTGCAAAAGAAGGCAGAAATGCCAATTTAGTATTTTGTGTTGCTTCCTACAGCAAATATAAAAGTGGAAAGACTTATTTGACAGTCATATGGGAAATTACTTTACTTTTATTCAAGGAAAAAAGTGAAACTAGGCACTTCTTGTGAATTGCTTCGAAACGGTCCTCATCACAGATTGAAAATTTTCAATTATTTTCTCCCTGTGGTGTGCAGGATTTACCAACATTTTGTAGGTCAGTAACAATAAGTTACTGTGGTAAAACAGATTTTAAAAACAACATTAGACTAAGAGGTATACTGCAGAAGGGAAAAGAATTTTGTGTTCTAAATTGTGAGCATGTATTAATGAAAAAGCAAGATGGTAGTCAAGGACCATAAAAGATAACATATCTATTAAAATCTTGTGGGGGAGGAAGCCTATTACAATTTGCAGAATGGCAATATTTGAATATGTAGACTATTTTTTCTGGTTTTCTCCCATAAAAAATCTTTTTTTTTTTTTTTTGCTTAGTAGTTAGTCATAGTAACTTTTGATAGTGTATTAGACAATTTTCCTATTTATAGGACAAATCTGTATTTAAAAAAATAATTGAAAATTTTGTTTTATATGTGTACTTTGTATTAATAATGTTTTTAAAAGTTTACATCTTTCTTATGGTTGTTTTAATGAGTGGCCCAACATAGGTTAAGAATATACTGATTCCTCAAATTTGACTCTGTATGAATTCTCTCTTGATGTTTTTTAGAATTCATGAATGAGAATGTTTCCTTTCTTTCCTTGTAGCTTTAATAAAAATTTTTTCATTTTATTTATTTGCTTTAACTATATAATGACAATGGATGTATCTTAAAAGTAGCTTCAGAATATATAATAAATGCTTATTAAAAATATTGAAAAATGAAAAAATTCCAGACTGTATTTGTTAATTGAGAAATCATCTTCTTATAAACATGTTTACAATCACATAATATTATATTCTACTAATTTTTAAATTCTATAACAACTTTGTACTTCTAATGCACACTAAACTTTTACCATGTGCGAGTTATTTTGTCTCTTCTTCGACTTGTTACTTGATTTTTCTTCAGTTATTGGTCATTAGTATAGACCATTTTAGTAACAATGTTACGTTGCTGTGAATAGAAATAATATTAAACATCGAAAAGGGTTCTTTATTATTTTGTTATATTATCATGCTTAAGTCTAAATATTGCAGTTATGTTAATGATTCTTTTTGTAAAATACAGTAATACATTTTCAGTCTTGTGATATGATTGTTTATTAGTGACAAGAATACAGATTCATATTAGTATAATATTTACTCTTTGCCTTTATAGTATTTTAATGTAACAGTAGGAAGATATTTAGTGCAGAGTTAAGCATTACTCTGATATAATAATATATTTAATAGGACAATTATGGAATTATATACTCTTTTTAATATCAACTATAATGACATGCAAACTAACATCATTGGAAAAAAATAAGTTTCTATAATTAAAACTT
This sequence comes from Argiope argentata, assembly GCA_026289955.1. Lineage (NCBI taxonomy): Eukaryota > Metazoa > Arthropoda > Arachnida > Araneae > Araneidae > Argiope > Argiope argentata. Next base: position 3,311,056 of record JAOUZG010047704.1, on the reverse strand, counting down.
TTTTTTTATCTTTCTGACTATTAAATATTTAAAACTTTAACTTTAATTTATACTTATTCATACATATTATACTAAGGTTTTTGTAAGAAATACGTAAATTCCTATTTTTTTCTATTGTATTTTGTATTTCTCCTATTGTATTGTGTTTACCTATTGTATTCTCAGAATTGAATGTATGGTAAAGCCATTATTTGTAAACAAAGATGCTAATTTAGTGTGTTGATTACATAAGTGTGCATTTACAAGTGCAATTTTTACAGGTACTGCAAATATTCCATATATATTTATTTGATAGTATTTAATATACTTGCCATTGCTTGTTGAGATTTTTTTTTTAAATTTACTAAAAAAAAAAAAAAAAAACTAATTCTCACGAAATTATTCTTATTCTTTAATATGTATGTGGAAGTTTGAAATAGCCTGTACTTGCAATAATACTGTAGCGTTTGTCATATCAAAGGCTACAGTATTCATATATGAAACTAACTGTTCAACGACCATGTGTCTTCTTTTGTGAACAAGTAAAGACTATTTAATTTTACACAAACTATTAATTATTCAATTACCAAGATTATTTTTCAGGAATCAGTTCAATTATGCAATGGCATTTCATTTCCATTATCAGTTTCTGTTTTGAAACTTCTGTTGCCTTGACTGTTTAAACTTAGTTTAGGAAGTTGAATATATTAATGAAATATTTCTATTGTATGCAAATAAATTATTAAAGAATAAAATATTATATAGAATGGTATGTACATGTAACTCTAACTTTGGTACTTGTTTGTATTTTCAGATTACATTTTAAAATACCATACATTTTATTCAAATAAATTAAATTATGGATATAATAAAAAACAAAATGTACCCTCAATATATTTGTACATTTCTTTTTTCTCTAGATCCTAGATCCTCCTAGAATTATTTCCTCCTGGAGACCAATAATTTTGTGGAGACCAAAAATAAGTACTTGAGAAAAATCCTTGATTTGTATTTGTTATCGAGTATTTCATGGATAGAACTAAATTATGTGATAAGTATAAAGATTTTTTTTAGTTATTTTAACATAAGTATGTGAAATAAAATGAAGATATAATTGACTGATAAAAAACGCTGTTTGTTTGATGTTTAAAGTATATTTAGTGACAACTCAAGTTTATAATTTAAGAAAACATGCATATTTTATCATTCATTACTCATTTTAAATAGTTCTGAATGGAGTTCAGACTTTTTGAAAGTTATTGATATATATTTTGTTTTCAACAATAATAATGAATATTTTGTATTTTAAAATTATTTTAAATAAAAATGGTTTGATTCATGAAACTTTCTCAATATCTCAGACACAAGTATAAATTATCATTATACACTAATGCAATTGTTTTGTTTTTTGTTTTTTTGTATTTTTTTGCTTTCTGCATACTATCAATTTGAGTTATCACTTTCAATAGGACCATAGTTTTCTATTTAAAAAAATCCATCTCATTTTTAATTCATGCTTCACAATTTATCTCATTCCTTCATCCTAAAGTATTTTTGTATTATACAAACTGTTCCCCATTGGATTTGTTGAGTTTTTAGTTGCATTATTACTTGATTTGTGTAGTGAAAAAATTGCAAGATGCCTAAATATTTTATTAAGAAATTATGCTAAATGACATTTATAAAAGTAAAGCTTTAAAAAAATGAATTTTTTAATTTTTCAATAATTGTTTAGAATTTCTGAAAACTAACTAAATAAACTATAGAAAAACTTTTTATGTTTATTTATTTTTAGTGTTCACTAGTTGTAATATGGTTTGTTGAAATTTTATTTAACTGAATACTTTGTTTTGAGAATAAACTTATTCTCAGTTTTGAGTGCAACATTCCATATTTTTTCACTATATATTGTAAATTTACTTGACTACAGAATATATTAATTTTTTAAATAGTATTTTTAAATAATAGGCTTGAGGAAAACACAAAAGTATTATATTACAGGAATTTTGATAAAGAAATAAAGTTTTTTCATCTCTTTTCAAACAATTTCTAGATAAAGCCTGATGTTTCTCTAGATTTACCATGAGTTTCTTTTTTTGTTTCAAGCATTAATTTAAGATATTATTGGTATGAGCTATCTAACCCAGCAATTAATCTTTCTGTGCTGAGATAATAAGGCAAGAGAAATGACCAAATAATTGATTGATAAATAAGTTTAAAAAGTGTGAGGACCTAATTATACAGCGATACTTTGTCTACATCATCCCATGAAGAGAAGGTTAATTGTTTGTGATAATAATAGGAAATTGTTTCTAAGTAAATTCTTAAGAAGTATTTTTATTACTGTCATGTTGTTTCTTGGATTGAATTAGGAGTTAAATTATCCGACTGAAGTATCTATGCTTATGATTTAACATTATTTTTCTATTTAATTGCTTTAAATTCTTTTGATTTTTGGTTTAAAATTCAAAATTCCTGAAACTGATTTCCTCTCTGAGCTTTCAGAATTTAATAAAATGTCTTTTAATTTAATGCATTATGTTTGTTATGCATTTTCTTACAGTATTATTTATTACTAACAAAATATTCTTTTTCAGGTTTCTCTGGCATGTCTGTTTTCCATCATTGTACTTATATTCCTCAAACACTTTTAACTGATGTCTTCAATTTGCAACCTTTCTTTACATTTGAATTCAGAAATATTGTTTGTAAGTGTCTTTATTGGTTACCACATTAAAACATTATAAATTTGTATGCTTAATAATTGAAAAAAATTTAAATAATATTTGATTAATTTGTTTTGAAGTCAGTATTATATTTCATGAATAATATTTTTTACACCTTTCTAAACTGGCATAAGAGACAAATTTTAGCCCACAGAAACTTGTAATTGGAAGTATCTGGAAGACAAGATATCTTACAGGTAGCATTGAAAATGTTAAGCAATTTAGTTAAATGTTTATTTTGAAGTTTTATTCAAGTGTTTCATAAACTGTTAGTACATTTTTAAAATCAGTGTGTGTGCGCGTGTGCGTGCGAGTGAGTGAGAGAGAAAGAGATTAGCTTAAAATAAAGATTGCTTGGTTTGACTTGTGCCTTAAGTATCTGTAAATTAAAAAATCTGTCTTGTTCTTAGCTTGTTTGTAAAATTTTCTTAAATTGATCTACTTATTTTGTTACCTATAGGTAAGGCTTATCCAGTTCCAGATGAATGATTTCAGTAGATTTCATTACATAATATCAAAATGGCAGTTATTTAAATGCAAAGTAGGTAACAGGTCTGTTCCCTGTTATGCATAAAAGGGCTTATAGAAAAACTGCAAATAGAGCTTGGATGTTGATCAAAACAACATGGTAAGTATATAATTTCTTATGGTCTTATTTGGAATAATAGATTCCTAACTGGAGCTGAACTGGAATGTTAAAGCTATTGAATATCTTTGTTTTGAATTTCATGTTTAATATTTAAAATGTGAAATAAAGTTTATTAATTAAACAAGAATGCGCTTTTCCCTCTTATACTATTTTTGAGATCGATTAATGCTATTTTATGTTAGCTTTTGATTATTTTCTTTTAATTGTTCATCTGAGGTTGCAAGTGTTTAATTTTGTGTCAGTTAAAAATATCCACTATTATTTCAACTTTAACAGGTCTTGTGCAACAATTTAAAGGTAAGAGTTTTCCATATAAATGCTGCTTTTTTTAATATTTTTAAGCAAACATATATAGGGAAATTCATAATGTTTGTTCCTCTGGATTTCATTTCGTGATTATATGTCAAACGAGTAGAGCTGCTTCCTCCCCTTTCTTTGAAAAGCATTAGAGTATAGATTAAATTTTCTGGTTCAAAACATTTTTCGTTTGATTAATCTTGACTGGATTCTGAAAATCTTCACAAGGAGGGGCTAAATGGTAATGGAGTCAGTTCATTATCATGTGACACATTTTAAGAGCAGTATTCCAAGTGCAAGTTTAGTATAGTGTTATACAATCAAATCTGTGTTGTAATATCATTTTTATTATGTTAGCCTACTGTAAAACTACATATAATGAGATGACTTACTCAATTACTTTTTTGTCATGTAGCTGTGACATGTGAATTGGCTTCATTATGAAATTTCTATTTTATCATTCATATCTATTACATTTTTTACATATTACAAAATCAAATATGAATGTTTGACAAGAGTATGTATTATATGTGTGTGCTGTCAATCTATGTATGAACCCTTTTTAAAGGCTGACAAAATCTCACACAATTCTCTCTAATTCAACTTGATACTTTTTCTTTGCTGTTACAATCACGCTTGTTCCCTATTCTAAGACATGAGCATACATTAGTCAGACCTCTATTCAAGATCATTTTATATTCCAAAAAAGTAGGCATTGTTATATAAAAGTTTATTAAAGGTGTATATATGTGTATATAAAACCTTTTGCAGTTTAAGGATTAAACTGAAAGGAATTACTATTAGAAATAACATTTCAATGTGTTTTTTGTAATGTTTAAATAAATTTCATATGTTTTGTTGTCATTTCTTGCACAAATTTCAGCTACCAAGACATTTATCCAGTGGGAAAAGTGTAAGTACAGAAGAACACCATCCAAAATGTTGTGTAATTTAATAAATGGGCAAAATTGTGAAAATGTTATTTTTTTATCTTTCTGATAACTAATAGTTTTCTTCTGTATTCATTTGTAAATGAGGTATTAAATAAAAGTTTCTTTCTTAACATTTTTCATTCTTTCTGTCTGCATTTTGTGACTTAATTGCAGTTATGTTATTTCTTTGTCAAAAAATTTTAATGTTTTTCTGACCTTGTGCTTCAAAATCTTATGTATTTGATCTAAAAATCATATGTGTTATAATTGAGTGATGTTTATTCTAACCTTAGAATTCCAAATATACATTACGAATCAGGAAAATGTCCATAAAATATTTTCGAAAGATGTTGAACTGCAAACAGTTTTCTTTAAGCAATTTAAAGTGATCAGCAGTTATGTTCCTTTAGGAATCTCAATACATTGATCCCTCTAATCTTATCTTCTGTGGGAAATCTATTAGTCCTGTAACTTTAACCAATAGATGTTTCTTTTTAAAATTTTTATCCCAAGGTCTCCAACATTCTACTGTGCGCTTTTCATATTTTGGAGCAGGAGGATGTCTGCCTCTTAACTATCGGAGCAGAAACTAACGATCAAAAGTTTAAATTAGAATAAAGTTATGGTTAGTTTCATTTTCTTAATTACATTAATTGGATCCAGCATTGTTACTAGCATGTTTTTCCCCCTATAGTCAGATGAGTCTTGGCTGCAAGGGGGATAAACATAAAGTAAAACAAGTAATATAGAAAGTTTAAAAAAAATGTAAGTCAATTCCTTCTTAGGTCAGCAAAGAAAATCTTTATTTTAGTTACTTTTTATTAAATAATTACCATTAATATAAATAATTGATCAAAAATTATACCTGATCAAAGCAAAATCAAGTTCGTATCCGCTTAAAATTAATCAGAACACAATTAATACACACTCAATTGGCGTTGAATTTTCAACGTCAATTGAGGCAACGCAAATGCGTGAATTTTGTATGCCAGTTGGGGTAACAAATTATAGATTAATTTTTTTAAAATTTTTCTTTCTTTTTTATAATTTTAATTCGAAAGGACTTTCAAATGAATCCGAAAAATCGACTAATTATCCATGTTTAGTTTTAAATGCACCAAACATTAAAAATATAAATAGAATCGTTTGAAATAATCGGTCGATAACATGTTAAGCCTAAATTCATTAACGTGGGTAAAAAACAAACTGAGTTTGTTACTTATTTGCATGTGGGGAAATAAAGATTTTTGGCAAGAAAGTTAGTTTTTAATTAATTAATAAAAAATAAGGAATTAATATTTGAAAAACTATATTAACATCAAATATTATCCACTATAAGTTTTAAAAAATGTATTTGAACTTGAGTGGACGAATAAAAAGTATTTTATTAACGGTTGAAAATTTGAATATATATATATATATATATATATATATATATGTATTAAATAATTTATAAAATTTTTTTTAAATTCAGTTCCTACTATTAGTTCACATTCCCCCCTCTCTCTATATATAGAGAGGGAGGGGAGAGAATGTAAGCTAATAGTAGGAATTGAATTAGAATTTAAAAATATATATATATATATATATTACAGATTATTTGAAATGGTCCATTCATTTTTGAAACTGGTTTGCTTAAATGTTGTAGAACATAAAAATCTTACGAAAAATTATTGCTGGCATTGTATGTTTTGCTGAAGAAAATTCAATATTATATCTTTATATATATTTTTATGTTTCCCTTTTTTTTGAAATTATTTTTAAGGTCTACTCAAATAATGTAAATAATCGAAATAAAAGCAGTATGTAAAAATATTTTTATATGCATATGCGTATGTTCGTACACAAATAATAGAACACTAGTGCGATGGGAAAGTCTGGAGAGGGCTTTTCAACTAAGACTTACCCATTTCATTAATCTAAGAAAAAAAAATTTGAAGTATGCTTCATTTCACTTCACTTTTTTTCTCTTCCTAACTAATACTCCTATCAACAGAGGCTTAAATCTCCGAACATCATACTAAACTAAACAGAAGTGGTTACTGAGATAAAGTTTTAATTATAATTTTTTACTGTTTATGTTCACATTGTTAAGATGAAATTTTTGATCCCCTCCCCACCATCATGAAATAAAGGAGATGTACAGCAGTATGTTGGAGACTTATTAGATTTTATTTATAAGGATGTAAATAAGTTTACGTAAAAAAAAAAATCGGGTTTAAAAATTTTTCGAAAAAAGGACTCACGTTATTGAACCTTGATACCTAACTCAGTTGTAAAGCCACAACGTTTGTGGCTATTATGTTATCAAACATTACACATTTCAGCGTTTTTGGAAATAATTTTATCATTCTTGAGATCGATTTTTTTATTATAATGATTCTACAATATTTGTATTACATACCTCTAGTACATTTAGTCCAAATTAATTTATTGTTCAATTAATCATATTCAGAGATTCCAGGAGATCGGGAAAAATCAGACATTTATTATAAAATTGGGCATTTTTTTATGAATAGGTAATTTTTATCGAACATAATTCGCTTATTTTTTTTAATAAGTAGAATGTAACATCGTTACATCTAATGAAAATCAGTCTTTTACTGATAGTCAAAAACAGACTATGGAAGAGAAAGGTCAACCCCCATATGTAATTTATTCTATACATATTGAGGTGGCCAAAATTGTGGACAGTTTTGAAAATTTGTTTTCTAACTTTGTATGCTTATAGAAAATGTAGTTTCACAGAATTCAAACTCTTTACTTATTTTAAAGAGAATAGTGCTGATTTCAATACAAAAAGCAAAATTCATATATTTGCAATACAAAAAAGATTGAGCGGCAATAATTATGGAGATACATTGGATTCTGATGACTGTAGTGGATTATCAATGCTTTGTAGGGTAGCCTTTATTTTTTACTACAGCTTCGGTCTTATGTTTCATTGAGTTGACAAGAGTTTTAAGTTATTCTTTCATTACTGCATGATGACAGGAAACAATTATAGCCTCAATTAATTCTTTTTTATTTGATTTTATCATACATACGAAGGTGTCATAAGTTCCCAAAAATCCTAGCCATGATAACAATTCAAGGCTCCTAGCCATGATAACAATTCCTAGCCATGATAACAATTCAAGGCTCTTTTTTGTACTAAACCTCTCTTTCGGCATTTTTGTTGTGTGGCAAGGAGCTGAATCTTGCTGAAAAATAAATGTGTTGTTGGGAAGAGATCACTGATGGAAGTTGTAAGTTTTGACTCAAGAATAGTGTCGATGTATTTTCTTGCATTTAATGTCCCATCGATAACATGAAAGTGACTAATGCCGTCTGCTGACATGCATGACCAAATCATAACACTGAGTTCTTCATAGTTCTCTGAATGCAGTTAGGTAGCTCTTCGCCTATTTTATGTCTTGCATATTTTCGCTATCACTACCGAATAACGATATCTTTGTTTCATCACTCCGTATTACTTGTGACCACTGATCATTTGCCCAATCAATGTGTTCCCTTTCCCATTATAATGTTTTTATACTCTGCTGTGAGGATTTTTTCGTTCGATTCTACCTCTTAGTCCAAAATCTAATAATCTCCTGTGATTGTTCTTGAACTGTTAGGAATGCCAGCGACATTCATTTGACTTCTGATGACCGCTGATGACATTCTTCTTTCTTGGAGACAGTCTTTTTATTTTGTCATCAACAGTTTTTCAGTCATTTCCTGCTTTGTCTTTTATTGAATTTGTCTCATGCTATCGTAAACAAAACTTTCAGACTCCAGATTTAGTTACTGAATCACCCACCTGTCTTGCAATGTCAGCATAAGAAAGACCACATTCACGTAACACAATAATCTTATTTCTCTTTCTAGATGTCCAATATATTCTTCGATTTAATGCCATTGCTTCTTGACTAAATATTTGAAATATTTACAAAAATTCCAACTATATATTAAAAAGTTCAACAAAATTTCTAACTTTCAAATGGATTACTTTAAAAAGTCCTTCTTCAGGGAAAAAAATAAACTGTAATGACTTGTTACATCTTCAAACATGATGCCAGAAAGTTAATAATGTTGGCAGTTATTAACATTGGATTGGTTTCTATATCAAGAGGGATTAGGAAAGTTAGAAATTACTTGTTTTTCTGTGTTTATTATTCAGATTAATTCATTGAAATACGAATTTATTTAACTTCCCAATTAGACGACACATTCTGTCTTGAATATTTGTTATTTTAATTCCTATAATAATGCAACGATCTTTAATATTGAAAAGTTTCTAAGCGATTCTTGCATTTTAAATTTGATTACTTTCATTTAGATGCAGATTTAAATTTAAAAATTCAATAATTCGATGCGTGTGTCAAGGACGTCATTGTATGTTAAGTGGTTAAATAAGAATAACTTTTTTTTGTACTGAAAATATTTGAATTTTCTGTATGTATTGAAATTAACATTGAATTCTCTTTAAAATGATATGAAAAATTTTGCATTTTGTGAAATGTAACATTTTCTATAAGCATACAATTAGAAAATATAGTTTTCAAAAGTGTCCACAGTTTTGGCCAATACTGTGTGTGTATGTCTAATATAATTAAGTTAATATTTTTGTTTACTTTCTTTCTCTCTCTCTCTCTCCCCAGAGCGTCAAGTTATCGAGATAATTAGCGAAAAGGGTTTTGCATGATATGGGAAAAGGCAGCCGAATTAAAGCCCTGCTCTTTTTACTCTTAGGATTTTAAGCTTAATGGGTATCTTATTTAAAACGATATATCTGGTGTTTTTCACTCCCCCCTTCTCTTTTGTTTCTTCCTTCGAACATAAAATCAATAATACCACGTTATAAGAGCTAAAGTACAAATTTTGTGATTCAATAATCAAAACTGAATGACTAATATTAGGTTGGAGAAAAAGAAATCCATTATTATTTAACAACCATCTACCGAGAAAATAATAGAAAGAAGTCCATTATTTTTTCCGTAGATGGCTGTAAAATAATAATGGGTTTCTTTTCCTCCAACCTAATATTAATCCATTATTACAATTATCAAACAGTTTATTTTAACTAAACAAGTATTAATAATAATTATTTTCTTCCTCGTATCGGAGATCTTTTTGTTGAGTTATAAAGTAACGGACGTTATTGCTATTATTTCCGTCAAACATTTTTTTTAATTACTGAATTCTTTATATGGATGTATGCTGTGGACGGTTTGAGATAGACGTTACTGACGCAGAAATACTCACCACCCTGGCACTAATACCTTACTTCTTGTTTATATTTTAATTTATTGTGGCACAATTCATTATTCTATGAAGCTTTTCTCTCCACCCCACCCTCTCGTTCTGTGTCATGTCTGGTTATGATGCTTGCAAATTACTGCTAAGGATTTTTAAACATGTTTTCTACTTTGGATGGTTAATTAATTGATAATTTTCGAAGGTACATGCTTTTAGGAAGGAGGGAATTTAACTTTGTGTAATTGTACAGTATTTACAACTTACAAGTAGTTATTGTATTGAAAATGAAAGCAAACCTTTTCCTTAGTTACGAAACACTTTTGATTTTCATTTTCCTATTAGCTTTCTGTTTACTTACACATACTAAAACATCTTTGTTCTGAAAGTCCTGGTATAAGGGATGGTTTTAGAGACCTTAGAATCCGATAGAGGAATACAATCTGTTGTACTAGATGAGGGGTGTAATTGGGACTCTTCAAAATTTTCGCCACTTCTTTATTTTCTAGTTAAAAAGCCCGTGATGTATGAAAATATTGCCGAAATTTTGATAACTTTTTTTTTCTGTTTTGATTATTAATCTGCTTGGGCATATTTTTAAGGAGCTATCTCTGCCTCTGATAAAGTTAATTTCAAATCACAGAATTCTGTTTCCTTAGAATTTTAAATATAACTCTGCTTCTTATAAAATTCATAAATGGAATCTGACAATCAAATTGAAATTCAATTACAATAACAGCATTATTTGTATATTCTCAGTAGTTTAATTTAAACAATATTTTTAACATTTTCCTTACAATACTCATCGTGAATGTTTTACATTTCAAAATATTGGAAAGATATATTTAAAGCATGTGATTTAAGTATTTACTGACGGATAGTGTAGTTTTACGCTATTTCTCAACGATCCAATGATGCATTTCACATTACAAAAATGACTAATTTTTGAATTATAATAAATATTGAGAGTGCAAAGCAGGCATAGTCACAACAAATGGGGTTTGGGGTGGGGTGGGGGAAGTATTATAAACTAGCTAATAATGATAATACCTTCTAGTGACATTAGTACAGCTGAATTTTAAATATAGTTTATGAAACGTTTTTATTATATGATGTAAATCCTATTTTCTTGACCTTCTACAATGCATTCCTAAGATCATGAAGCTTTGAAACCTAATTTGAACCATGGTAGTGCTTGAATAAATTTTAACAATCAGAATGCACCAAAACTTTTTAATATGCACTTGTTGACTCTGGTAAAGTGTATGTAATTTTTATCACTCTAAAATATTTCGTAAAATGCGTCAGTACTCGAGAATAGTACTGTTGCAATTGTAATAATGTTTCGATTTAGAGGCATCTTGCTTTATAGTAAAAACATGGCTCATATTCTCCAATTTGATTTTTAAATATTGTTATTTAATGCAGAATAATTGACCAAGAGCAACGATATTGTCCGTCTTAAAAACCGTTAGAAACTTTGATATCAATGTTTTTATGCCTTATTGCGTCCAGGACTCGGCTAATCATATGCACATGGCAAATCTTGTAATATAACGCTTGAGATTTAAAAAAAGTGAAATAGGGAGATAACTCGCAAAAATCTCCATGTCCCCCACAAAAAGTGACATTTTTTTATTCTATCAAACTGGATGAATTTACCTATGTTCTTTCCATCCCCCCCCAATCTATTGCAGATTATCAGGTTAAATTTATAATTGTTAGGGACCCCGGTAAGAATATTTATATAAATTTTCTATGGTCTCTGGATTAAAAGTTTTATGAGTACTACTATCATAGAATTACATCTGCTATCAGAAGAGCGACAGCTTTATAACTGCTAAAGCTAAATGTAAACATTTATGCAATTGGAAATTTCTGGCTGCTGTGACTGTATGCGCTTGAAATATATTTTGCCCCCTACCTGCAAGTATAAACTTTTTTTTTCTTTCCAAATTTTTAATAATCCTTTTTGAAAGTGATTTTATTAACCTCTGTACAGAATATGCTCTAATTCATCTTGAAATGGATTTTGATTTAAAGTATTTGATGTGAAACAGATTGTCCTAATTGTACGATCATCAGGATGACCAAATTTGGTGATGTTATATTTCTAGGGTTACATGAAAAGTAAAATGCATGAAAGTGACTCCCATATATATGGAATTAATATGAACAAGGATAAACTTAAAATATTATTTGAATGTAAATTTTGATTTAGTATTTTCTATATTCTTGAACATATTATTTTTTTATTTGGGAAAGAAAGATAAAATGAATTATTGATTCATCATATGATTGCATTAGCTTGATGTCAGTAAAATCTGAAATCCTCTGAATACAGCTACAAAAATGAAAGAGAAATCGTGATAAGTTGTAATGTTTGTATGCTCGCCCTTGACTATATGAAAGG
>JAOUZG010047704.1:3274702-3288819 GCA_026289955.1 Argiope argentata | reverse complement strand
TGTTCACTACAGAAATTGAAACATTATAATTTTTTTTATAATTTATAATATCTCAAGGAATTACTCAGCAAACATTTCACAGATTAAATGAAGCATTCAGTTTTAAATTTTATTTTTAGATGTATATAAATCCTCTCAATAATAACATTTTATTTTTTTGGTTTATAAATATATTTCAAAAAATTATGGTTTAAATTCCTTTGGTCTTATAGATTCATATTCTGTAAAACATTCTTAAAATTTCAACTTCTAAATAAATAAATAAACATTTGTATCTTCTGCGATCAAATTTGGCTGATTTATTTAGTTCTGAATATTGCAAGTTTAGAACAATCATCTTCATAATCTAGGCCAATTATTCTAGAGTAACCCTGATTGGCTATTTTGAGATTTTCATAAAGTGATCTGAAATCACCCTTTTTTATCGAATAGTTATATTGAAATTTTCATAGATCTATAAGCTTTGATGATTTAGTTGATTGAAGTACTACTTTTTTTTTAATTTTAAGGACTTATTGTCTCTGGAATATTTTGTTAAATATGATTCACAGAGCAGATGATATATGTAAAAATTTAAACCTAATTCACCAGCATTTTTTCCCTCAATCTACTAATTATATGTTTCATTTCAACCAATTGTGAAGAGATGTATGTCTCTCCCCAAAAAATTAAGAAATTAGATGTTGGCTCCGATTACAGAAGATGCCTTGTAGATGTTAAGCCATATTTGTCTTAAATAAAACTGTTTAATTTAATTAGTACTATATGTATTATAAAATATCATAGAAAACGTTTCATTGCAATTATTTTCCAAAAATATCATGTTTAATATTTGTTTCATTTTATGCAGACACGTGCTGAAAATGTCATTTTGATATGTTTAATTTGGAATGATAGTTGATTTATTTTTTCTCATGTGAGAACATGGTATTGTTTTGATTAGAAAGTTTTGATGTCTCCGAAATATGCGGGTAAAAAATATTTTTTATCTGCTTTTACAAATTTTGCATTATTAATTATTGCGTATACTTGTTTGAAAGAAGATGCGTTTTCAAATAGCTGACCTGCTTTTACCAGTATAGCTTTAATATTAAGTATGCTTCGTTGAAAGCAGATGCGTTTTTGTTTCGCATGATTCATTAAAATGCGGAGATAAATTACAATCACGAAGGCGAATTTTTTGATTTGCACAATATATCTTCTTCACATAGGTAAAAGTAACAATTCAAAACATGTCTTACTGTTTTAAAAGTTTTTTTTAAAAAAAGCATGAATACAAAAATATTTTACTTCTACTTATTATCAATTGCTTTTTGTTCGTCGTCTCTTTGAAATGTCGTCATCTTCAATTTCATTTGGGTTTCTTATTTTTAAATAATTAATCTCGCTCTCAGAAGATTATCGTTTGGTGCTTCTCTAAAAATTCTTTTTTCATTTTTAACTGTCCCACTTTTGATTTTATTTATTTTAATTCTTTAATGGAATTGTTAATTTTGATATTGCAAACGATCAAGAAAATTTTTCTCTTGCATTTATTGTTTAAAAAATATCACAATTCCTATTTGTTTCATTTCATATAATCGCGTGATGAAAATTTATTTTTCTGTTTTATTTTTGCTAATAATTAACTTTTATTTTAAAATCAGAACTTCTGAAAATGTGATGGCAACATATTCTTAAAAGCTGATTTTTTTTTATTTTGATATCCTCGTGAAGATAAAATTTTATTTTTATTTTATGTGAAATAAATTGTTGAAAAATACGAAATTAAATGTTTAAAAATTCATTAAAAATAGAATATTAATTTTTAGGTCAAAACTTTAGTATCATTGAAAAGCTAATTCTTTTAGCTTTAACTTGATGTAAATATCAATTTTGTGCTGTAATATTTTCGGAAGTTATGGCGAAAAATTTCACTTATTTTTAAGTAATTAAAATTTTAATTAAGAATTCAAAAAAAGGCTCCGATGTGCACACATCCGGCCCTCTAGGTATGCATGTATCAACTTAGGTTGTTGTAGGCCTAACTATCTGGCCTGTAGAGCGCCAACACACACACACACGTTGAGCTTTATTTTAAGTAAAGATTAATATAATATGTTTTATAGGAAAAATTTGTTTAAGAGCACGTTGAGTGTCACAAAATATGCAATAAGATAGCAGAGATATAGAATTTGATAATTAACATATAAAGAGAATTTAAAAATATTGCATTCAGAAATTTTTTTGAAAAAAAAAGAAAAGAAAAAAGAGATAGAATATGTTTTAGAATATCATTTCAATGGGTTTTGTGTCTTTTTGCTGCATTGACAAAAAAGCTCTCATCGCTTAACAGGAAATGTTATTTTTTTCTGTTGATTATCAAAAGCTGATATATTATGTGCATTTTTTCAGAACCAATTATAAAACTGATTTCAAATAAAGATAGATTTTTCTTTATCTACTGACAGTGCATTATGCTAATTTCAAAATGCTTTGCATAAAAATTCTTTAAGCCTATTTAAATATCTGATTTGTCCAGTTCCATGAAACTTATTTAAAAAGTTAGGCAACGGGGGAAAAAGTGCTAGATCATCATCTTTTTCTCTGGTTGAATGGGCATAATTTTCAAAAATATTACCATAAAAAAATATGATTCTTCATTAAAAATGATGCTAATAAATATTTATACGTATAGTCAATTGAAAGCAAATTTAATAAATTTATATTGATAAACTTTTGTTTAAAAATAGTAGACTCTTATATTAAATTAGATATTTCCGTTACAGTTTTTTCTGAGTAAATATATCAATGTTTTTCAGGTTCCTTAGTCACATTTAAAAAGATTAATGTACTTTAACACTTTTTCCTCTATAATAAAAATGTGAGTTTCTTTTACAGTAACATAAGAACTTTAATGCTTTCCACTTTTTGAAAATCAACTTTAAAGACAGTTATAAATTGTTTTTTTAAAAAATACATGAGTAAATATACATTTCGGACTGATTTTTTTAAACCTGTAATTTGAAGACTTGAATTTTTGAATGAAAACTGTTGTATGAAGACCTGAATTTTTTTTTCTAATCAATAAATTTCTGTAATCTTAATGGAATGTTTCTTTTTGCAATTTTTGAACCATCATCAAATAAAAACAAAGAACTAACATAAAATTTATTATGCCAGGAATTTTCGAATTCCTGGCATAATAAAGGTATTCCTAAATTTATAACGAGAGAACAGTTTGGTCTTTTGATATATTTTATATTTGTTAATGCAACATGAAATCTTTCTTTACTAATTGGTTTTCTGGATTTTCTTGATATTTTATAGAAATAAATCCTTAAAAATTGTAAATTACAGATTATATAATTTAAGCTGAAGTTTATGAAATAAAGTGATCAGTGAAAGTTATCTTAACGAAATGAAAAGGAAGTTTTTAGAGTATTGTCTAACGATTTTGTTATAGTATTCACCACCATTCAAAGCTCTAAAAAATTACTCCTACTTTATGATTTCCAATCTTTTGATCGTCAAAATCATTATGATTGCTACTAGGTCAGCTACAGAAATACTTTTCTCAACAGATATCTTCAACGTGGTTAATCCAGTTAAATTTGACAGAAACCTAACAAAATCATTGGTCACACTTATATTCATCTTTAAAATAAGATTTATGAACAGAGCAAATATAATATCAAAATTTTCTTGTCCAACTGTGGTCTAATTTCGATAGATTGTTAAATATCTTAAATATAAACTAAGAAATATTCAGATCTTATTTTTTTCACATCTTAAATATATTGTTTTGAAATACCACTTAATATTTAATTGATGCTGTGAAATTTTGTAATTGAAATGTATCTTCAAAACTTGAATTATTCCTAGTTGTAATTGTCATCTAAATAATAAACAAATAGTTTTTGTATTGTTTGTTATTATTATTTTCAATTTGCCTTTTTTTCTCCGATGTATACCTCTTAGACGTAAAATTACTGCTTCATCTGAGTTGCAGAATGGCAGTTCTTGTGTCTTAAAAATGGGAAAGTTTATGAATTAAAAAAACTTTAACTTTCTATTTCTGCTCCAATATATACATATACACAATGAAAACATACTATTAGTTTTAAATATGAATGAATTTGAAAATATAACGAAAAATGTATATAATAAACTCAATTGAAGTGATTTTTATTGATTGGGAGGCTAGATATTCTTTTTTTTTAATAGTTTCTATTTATTTTCTCTATTTCATTGCTGTTTCAAAATGTTAAACATTTCTTGAAGTAAATGAAAGAAGAGCTAAGCAATAATAAAATAAAACTGGATGAATAATTTTCATTCATAGATAGGATTAATTTATAATTGATATTCCTTATAATTCTAAGTGATGCATATGTAAATATTATAAGCTAATTAGAAATGCATTTAACTCTAAATTCAGAAAAATAACTATTTCATTTTTCATAAATAAGTATTTTCATAAGAATATACCTATCGTAGAACATACAAATGGTATATATTTATTTGAGTAATCTTCAAGCTATTCAATGCTATTTTAAAATATACTATCTCCAAAGGCAGCAAAATTCCCTTTTAACAGCTTAATTATCTCTCAAGCAGAACATTTAAAATTATACTTGATTGCTCGATAAATATCACATGAAAGCAAAAGCATGAATTAGTGCTTTAAATTAAAATAAGGTTTTGGATTAACATATTTAGTATTTTCTATTGAGAATCAAATCTCATCATTTTGTGAATCATCTTTATTTTTTGCTTACATTTTAATTATTTTTAGAATGAAAAATTCTTTCTTTTCTTCTGATGGTTGCTAAAAACATATTTTTAAAAAATTTAGTTCAGCATTATTATTTTGGAATTAGAATTGAGAATCACTGATATAATTTTATTTAAACAAATTAATAAAAACATGCTATTAATGATGCATTAAAATCTGTGGATGAAATAATCATTGTTGCTAACACAGAAACAAATTCAAAATTTTGGGGAAATAAAGCAATTTTTTCACTATTATCATTTTCTAACAATTATTTATTTATAAACTTTTTCAAAAATGTGATGGAACTGTTTATATTTAGTTTTAACATTTATAATAAGATAATTTGCATTAAGAATTGAAGTTTAAGTAAGATATCAAGTATGAGGATATAGGATTCTATTAAAAATTATAAGCCTTTAAAAGAATTATTCCTTTAATTTTGAGTTTTTTCCTTTAATTTTGAAGTTTATTTATCTGAGTTATTTGAAGTTTATTTATCTTATTTTATCTGAGTTTTTCCTTTAATTATTCCTTTATTTTGAATTTTCATTTTATTTTGAGTTTTTAAAAATTATTTATTGGAAAAATATTCATAAAATAATATCAATGATTGTTGTGAATTGCACTCTTGCTACCATTCAAGAGTAACAATAAAATATGATTGCTTCTAAATGAGATAGCAATTACCACATATATGAAAAAATATTTTAAAAAAATATCTTACATTAAATATTTATCTCTTGCTTGAAGCCAGATTATTGAATAGCTGCTTTAAAGCTTAGAGAACTCTTTGTATTGCTTTCAGGGCATTCTAATTTTATACTTTCTCTTTTGTATTTGTAATTATGAAAGTTAAAATTAAATATCTTTTAATATTCAGAGAATTACTCTTTGAACCTTTTTATGCATGTTTCCAATTTGCTTTTTGTGTGGTCTTACACTTTTTGTAGTTTTTTTATTATTTTTTTTATTTAACGACTGAGACAAAATCTATATTAAAGTATGCTCTTAAAATTTCTGTTACTGTATTACTATTTTGTAAACGCTATGTAATTTTATTACTTTAAAATGTAAACTATTTTATATTTAAGTTGCTGAAAATCTCATGAAATTATTTACAACTAAAAGTTTTGTATTTAAGTTTGTCGCATTTTATTCTTGAAAACTGCTTACATAGTGATTTAATTAACATAAATAAAAAAAACGTTTAAAAAATTGGCAAGAGGGATTTGGGATAGGAATCTTCCATTTCCTAATAACCCCTACGAAGCTTAACCTGGTCTTCCTCATTTTATGCATTTCTTTACTCTATACATTAACACGCTGAAGAGAAAAGAAAAACTAAGTCTTGTATTTGTTCTATCATTTTTTTCTGGGAATTTTTTTCCATCCTCAAATGTAGTAACTTAGCTAGATTTAGGAAGTTTAAATAAAAGAAATGAGTAAATACATTTGTTGGTATAATGAGATGGAGATCTTAAATTTCTTTATTTTTGTTATATTAAATTACCCATCAGAACTTTTTATCTGTTTCATTTATTAGTTTAATTGCAGTAAATAATGCATGAATAAGTTTGTAATTTTTTTCTAAGATTTAAGGATATATCATTAAATGATGTTTTGTTGCTTGTTGAAGAATATACCATCAGATTATTACTATGCATTGTTTTAAAATTTTCAGTAGAACTTTAAATATGAATTGTATGCTATACTAAAATTGGGATAAATATCCAATGAACAACACATTATATTATTTGAAATTGTTAGTTATCTTAAAGCATTATCCAAATGTAGGTTAACTTTGATTATGCTGAAAACTTTTTGGATAATATGATTATCCTTTCAGTAAGTGAATAGACCAGAATTTCTTTTATCTTTGAAGTATTTTTGAAAAAATTCCTTTTCAAATCCTATTTTTATAAA
Source organism: Argiope argentata (assembly GCA_026289955.1). Lineage (NCBI taxonomy): Eukaryota > Metazoa > Arthropoda > Arachnida > Araneae > Araneidae > Argiope > Argiope argentata. The sequence continues at coordinate 3,282,137 of JAOUZG010047704.1, read as the reverse complement.
AAAAGAAAAAGAAAAAAGAATGTCTGGAAAAGTATGCATAAATCTACTAAATGCAAAACATACTTTTTTTTTTTAATGTTTAGTAGAAATAAAACAAATATTGGTTCAAAAATATTTCTGTAAGTGAGAGTCAAAAATGAATTGCTTTACAAATAGAAAAATTAACTGTTACGAGAGACCACACACACACACCTCATGAAAAAGAAAATTTGTTTGAAGCATCAGTTAGTGGCAATATTTAATATATATATATCATCCAAGTATTGTTTCTTATTTGTGAATTAATTTGATTTGGTATTTTTAAGCAAAGAATGAAGACATGCTTTTGGGATTCTTGTTTCTTTGTAAAGAAACCATTTCTTAGCATTATTTTTATTGTCCTGTCCATTGTATTGTTATTAATAAGATTATATCTCACATATCAGCATAAGATTGTATCTCACATATCAGTATAAGATTGTATCTCACTAACAGTTCCAATTAGTATTTGAAAATGGATATACTTAAAAAGAATTTTTAGTCATTATTTAGTTCTGAAGTTAATCTTTAACTGCAAGTATAACAAAAAGCCAAGTTTTATTAAAGCTATACCTTATACTGAAACCTACTGAACATGGAAAAATAAGCTAAATCTTTATATTATGATCATCAACAACAGAAAAAAGCAAAGATGAAATATTTGAGATAATAATGAGAATTATTTGAATTTCTCTTCAGCAACGCTATATTGCAATGAAATATGCTTAAAAAAATTTTTTTAATTAATTGAAAATAGAAAAATGGTATAATTGAAATTATTATTATTATTTCATTTCATTTTAAAAGTATACAAATATTTTTTGTGCTATTAGATTTTTGGAAGCTATTGCAGAAAGATATTTAAATTCTGCTTAAGTTTGAATTAATTAAGAATGTAAAAATAGCAAAAATTGATAAATAAATAAATAATTCTTTAAATATACATCACCACTTACAAAAGTATATAGGGCCAAGTTTGGTAACTCTAGGTCAAAATCGTTTTGTGTGTAGATCACTAACACATATACATTCGTTTTTATTATAAATATAGAAGAATAGGTTATGTGTTTTCAAGCTATATTATATTTATTCTACTGAAAGATAGAGTATACTTGAACCTACTTAGCATGAAATAGATTGACAAAATCTTGATATTCAAAACAGAGTAGAATAAGCAAAATATTTTAATACACATGATTATAATGTAGAAATCCCTCATGGTAGTACAACGTAATTTTGAAATGGTACATTATTGATTCATAGATAATTTCATAATATTAAGGTTTTCTTGATATCAAATCTTTGAGTGGATATATATTATTATGGATTTGTATCAATTAATCACCTATCAATTTTTGCAAAATTATTACTATCAACTAAGGCATTAATCAAAGAAATTATCTGACCGAAAATATAAATTTTTCACATCGACTAAATTTTACTTTATATATATATAAAAAAAAGGAACTTAAACCTTTTTAAGAAATAAAACTATAAGATTTTAACAGAAAGAAAAAAAAATGACTACAGAAGCTAAATTCTATTAATATAATTTATTTTCTATTTTATTAAATGCTGGTTTCTTTATAAATAATAATATTATTCAAAATAATATTTGGGCCTTTATTTTCTGTTTTATTTTTTATTTTCCTACAATTAAAAATTTTAACTACATAGCTATAGTATATATTTAATTCCATAACATTCTACTCTGTTTAACAGCTGTTTGGATTTCTTTCATGGTTAAAATGGTTAGTTTTATTTCCTTTGTTCAGTGCATGTCTTTACAAAACAATAATGGATGTCATTTATAAAACAACATAGATTTTGATATGTATGATAATAAATAGATTTAACCATGTAACAAAGCAAATCTTTTACTCTATCTTTTTAACTCTAAGAGCATTTTGGGATTGAAGTGCTTTTTGAATTACTTCAAGATGTAACATCTAATCAGAATAATGGGTAATGCCTCAGTCAGAAAAAAAAAGTTTCTGGAATGAGCTAAACACTGTATTAAAATGGAAAACCTTTTTTCTTTAAAGACCAGAGGGAATAAAAAAAGTTTGAACTTTCTTGATCTATATAGGAGCATTTTTCAAATGGTTGTACTTAAAATATAATATTTAGTAATTTAATAAAAATTGTGGATTGATCTATTTTGATTATCAACACTTTAACTAATAAATAAGATGTAGCATCTTCAGTTAATGCTTAATGCATACATTTTTTTATAATCTACTGATAAGTTCAGTTCAATGTCATATATTTTGTTGGACAAATTAAAAATATTTTTTTAACTTTAATTTTTAAAATTGCATTTTTCATTTAGAATAACATTTTATTCTGTCAATGCATTCAGAAAATCTTTGACAGAACTATTTCAGAAAACAATTTTCTTTGAGTTAAATTGAAGCAATATAGTATTTAACAGATCAGCTTCCTTTTCATTAAATTATTCTATTTCTGTTATTTGAAACTTATCTTCAATAGGCAAAATGTATACAGATACATTTTCAAGTACTTAAAATACTTTATTTTTTATTGCTCTCATAAAATTGATTAACATTTCAAGTTTCTTCATCTTCATTGCTATTAAATAAATATTCCTTCAATTTCTTATATATTAATGTCTGCATATTTGTCCCATATACTTAATACTTTTTATGATATAGAAAAATGTATTCATCAAATGTGAAGACCAGTGATTAATGCAGTAACTAGGATGATACACAATGTACTTTTTGAAATTAGTTGTGTATCTTTCTTTATGTAAGATTTTTTTTTTTGGTATTACCCATTTAACTTACCCATTTTTTTTTGTCAAAAATTAACTTTTAAGGTACTTAATATTTAGCAAATTCTTATTAAATGTAAGTCAAAATATATTTAGATATTGATTTACTTCAAATTGACAGATACTTATAAAATTTGTTTTATAGTTAGCAAATTTATTTCGTTTTTTTATTTTAAATCAAAGTATTATAAAATTGAATTATTTCATAATTGGGTGACTTAAGATGGACTATAGTTATATTTTCGTGTTATTTTTCCAAGAATGTTATCAAAATAGAAAATGAATGTTCATTTTATGATTAATACATATAATTAAAATAAATCATTTGAGAACTAAATATAGTTAATGTATACAGTTTGTTTTTATCCAATAGTAACAATATTGGTCTAATATGGTCAGTGGCCTTAAAATCAGGCAACATATTTCAGTTTTCTTTATTAAGGAAACACTTGTCACATTCTTAAGTCATAAAATATATTTTTTGTTCAAATATACATATGCTAATAGAGAAATTTCTAAGTAGAAAAAAATTGATATTGATGTCATTTTCCTTTTAATAATGATAAAATATCTTTTCTAGTATCTTTGAGCAGTTTTTAATTATGACAGTATTGGATATGAGAAAAAACAAAGGATTTTAAATTATATAGAATCAAGATTTAACTTTCACTTCATTTTAAACTGTCTTTTATGTGATAAACGATTAATAATTTCTTTCTTTTAATAAATCATAGCTGAAATAAAAGTAGCTGCAAAGTGTATAATTATTCAGGCCACTTTTTATTTTAGCGAATATTGTATTCCTAGGAGGTATCAGAATTCTTGATTTTTTTTTAACAAATAATTGATAAATTGTTTTTAGCTGGAATGCTTAAGACAGCTTAATTCTTTGAATGAATGTGATACTTGTCTCACTTTGAAAAGAAATATATTTCTGCTTTCTATAAAATATTATATTTATCCATTGCTTAAAATAATATAATAAATAACTATTAACACGAATGAGAACAAATTTGATTTCTTTAATGTTATTAATTATTTAAATCCACTAAAAAAACTAGATACATTTCAACTACTACAATTTGCGGGAAAGATTTTTTATGAACCCACAAAATAGCTAAAATAAAACGTTGATGATCAAAAGATTTACAGATCTAGGAAAATTATTGGCAGAATGATTAACATCTTTATTTATTTATTTTTTTTAAATCTCTGACATATTTATGAAAAATGTTTTTATGTCATGATTTTACTACCTATAATTAGTGCTTGTATTTATGTATTAAAAGAGCACACATTTATTTTATTTATCTTTTAAGTTCCTTGTAATGTTCTTAATTTATTCTTTGATAAATTCATTTAAATACTCTTTTACACAGCCTGTTAATCATGAAAATAAAATATACATGCTGCATTTACAAGATTATGCAATTCAACTCTTCATTGTTTGCATAATATCTATTTTATGTATCACTGTGTAATGAATATGTTTGTCTAAAATTCTGTAATTTGATTTAAAATGTTTATTGAATATTAAAATATATTAGTATTTGAAATATCATCAATTTAAGATAATTAATTATTATACTATATATTTATTTTGTATATTGTATACATGTTGTAAAGCAGTGATTCATATAATATTGTAAGTATTGTTTAAGTCTGCATAGTTATTTGAAAATTGTAGAATTCATGTTGACATTTTGATATGAGGTGGAAAAATTGGGTTTCCTAACAGATGAGTTTTTCTTCATAAGAAAGTCAATTATTTTTTAAAATAAGGACAAAACTGGAGACATACAGTTTTAGTTTCTTTTCTGAAAATAAATTCAAAAAGTACTAAACAAAATGTGTCATAATAACTTCAAGCTATTTTTAAATGACTATAGATTTAAGTAATATGATTTTTCATTTAATCTCATTTGTGAAATAAATAGAATATATTATAGAAATAGTTAATTTTGAAGAATATGTTACATTTATCCTCATTCCTTTGTAAAGCAGCATTTTTTTATTCCCTATAATGTAAAATGAGTTGTTATATTCATTACATAAATCTGAATAATAATTAATAAAATTTCACTTCTGTATTACATTTATATGCTTATATTAGAGTTATTTTCAAGCTGCAGTTCAAGAATTTAATAGATTTAGTGAGGAATTCAAGTTAAAACAGATTTTAAAATTATTTGAACATTTTATATTCCTGTTTGATACATGTCAAATTTGGTTGTAAACTATTTTTATTCATATTTTTTTGTGTCTTGTTTCCCTTTCCTTGTTATTGAGGGGTCTAGTAATTCTATCATATAAAATTTAAAAAAAAAAACTGATTTAAGGTTTAATAACATTTTTTAAAACTCTAAATACTTAAATATTAATATTACTTTTGTGAATATCGTTTCGTGAATGATTTCAGACATGAAAAAAACCAATCGATATCTATGCGATTTATTTACTATGCTCCAAAACAATAAATAAATACAATATATTCTACTTACTTTTTTCAAAGTCAATTTAAGAGGTTGATTTTATTAAATTATGGATATTGTTTATTTAACAGTAGAATATGAATATATGACAGAATAATCTATCAAGTTTATACTGATTATAAAATTTCACCTTTTTGTACTTACTAGACTTCACATTGCCCGATTTTTTTTTAATATGTAGAGGACATTATATTTATTCAAAAAATCATATTATTTACAAATTCTTCCGTTTGATTAAAAAGCATACCAACGCAGAGTAATTTAAGCACGATATATTAAAAAAACAAATATAATGTCAAAATATTTAATTATATAAAAAAAATTTCGATCGACAAAATGTGTAAAATTATTGAGAGCCAACTTCCAGTACGAATCATTTCTGCACTCCACTGCTTATCTAAGCCCTTTATAACGTTCAAAGACAATAATTGAATTCTCCCCTACATTTCAAAAATTGTTTAATTCCTAATATGTTTATAAAAAACGTAATTTCAAGGAAAGTCCTCTTGTTTGAAAACACAATGGAAGCATTATATTAAAAGTACTGAAACGAGGAATATCCTGTTTTGTTTCATCTGTACTTCTCTATTCAGAAGTAATTAGTAACATATTAGTGCATCTGGTCCATTCATTAACATGCTTCCTTTTTAGAGACTTTAAATTATCTTTTAAATTAAGAGAATATCTTCTTTAAACCCAAAAAATTTTTCTTAACATAGTCTTTTAATTTTGTACTATACCATCCAGTTTTCTGTTTCTTAACACTCAAAGAATTTTTCCAACGTGCCTGTAGTCCTCGGTAGTATAGTGGTCAGTATCCCCGCCTGTCACGCGGGAGACCGGGGTTCGATTCCCCGCCGGGGAGATTTCTTTTTTCTGCTTAAAATAAATACTGTAAATCTCAGTTCCAAAAATACTTTAATTTTTTCGAGACATTATAATTTTTTTTAATTGGGCGACATGTTTTTTTTTCTTCCAATCTCCTTATCACGATGTTACGAATTTATTTTAAGAAAATAAATTGAATTAAATATGGATACAGTATATATTCAATATTTAATTCTTATTCTAATTTAGAATCTTTTGCCTTGAATATTTCCTTTAGAGAAATTTCATTCACAATTTTAAAAACTTGTAATATTGAATATAATAATATATAAACCATACTCAGACATACTGTGGGATGTATTTCTTATCCAATTTCTCTAATTCAGTTATTTAATTGTACGGTAGATTAGTGAACTATTCAATGACTTCCTTATATTAATTATATTATACCATTTTTCTTAATACTAGCGCCTGTGCCCAACCACAAGGGTAGCACCGCGCTTTACTGGAGTAGTTGACATACTAAGCACCCGTTTTCGAATTACAAAAAATATCCTAATTACAACTTTTATTAAAAAGGTGGTAAAAGGAGTTGCTTTCTTTATATGTATGACAGATTCGCTTTTTTAGATGTGTTCTTAATTAAATTAATAGTTTCGATATTTTTTTACTCTTTTGTTTACCATTCTATTTACTGCTAGTATATTTAAATGTAGTAAACATACTTAACAAAACACTGCTGCTACTACTATGATGATTATTATTTAACCAAAGGAAAGAAGATATGATTGAATTAATAGCTTTATAAATGATTTCAATGAATGAGTGTTTGATTATGTCAGGGACTTTTGAGTACTCCGAAACACTACAGTATTAAATAGCCTTTCAATGGTTTAGAATATGTTGTTTTGCGTTTACGTTGTCATGAATAATGTTTTTATTTCAAATTTCTTGACGTTTAACAATTCTAATACAGTTTGAATAAATTTAATTCAGTTATTTTTTTTAATGAAAGTCATCAAGATTATGACACTGTTATTGTAACCCACTACTATTTTGTATTTATATTAATATAATATCAATCCAGAAGTATTATAATAACCGTATCATTTATTTCTTTCAGAAATTATTTATAATTCCCTTCCGAGATAGGAGGCGATACTGGCGCCTCTCAATCAAGGAAGGAACGGATGGACATGCCAAGAGCGCCTCTCAGTTATTTGCTTTATTTTGCATTTCGCTAAGGATATATCTATAAACATTTATGCCTGAATTGGAAATTCACGCCTTTTATTATCTC
>JAOUZG010047704.1:3219365-3229702 GCA_026289955.1 Argiope argentata | reverse complement strand
TCTAAATCACTAATATATCAGAGGAAGAAAATACAATTCTTAAAACTGTTTTTGGGGAGAGACATAAATCTCTTAACAAATGGTCTAAGTGAAATATATAATTAGTAGATTGGGGGAAAAAATGCTGATGAATTAGGTTTAAATTTTTACATATATCATCTGCTCTGTGAATCATATTTAACAAAATATTCTAGAGACAATAAGTTCTTAAAATAAAAAAAGTGGTACTCCATTCAACTAAATCAATCATCAAAGATGTTAGATCTATGAAAATTTCAATATAACTATTCGATAAAAACTGGCGATTTTAGATGACTTTATCAAAATCTCAAAGAAGCCAACTTGGGTTACTCTAGAATAATTGGCCTAGATTATGAAAATGATGATTGTTCTAAACTTGCAGTATTCAGAACTGATTAAATCAGCCAGATTTGATCGCAGAAGATAGAAATGTTTATTTTTTTATTTAGAAGTTGAAATATTAAGAATATTTTACAAATATGAATCTATAAGACCAAAGGAATTTAAACCATAATTTTTTGAAATATATTTAATAAACGAAAAAAAAATATTATTGAGAGCATTTATGTGCATCTAAAAATAAAATTAAAAACTGAATGTTTCATTTAATCTGTGAAATGTTTGCTGCATAATACTTTGTCCATAAATTATTTAAAAAAATTATAACGTTTCAGTTTCTGTAGTGAACATAAAACTTCAATGTCGGACTACTCTGTTTTCAGTTCTTAGTTTCATTTAAAGACATGTCCGGATTGAGTAAAGAGGTCTTTATATTAATTGATGTTTCATCATTTCCACTTTAATTTAAAACAGAATTTTACATGCACTGATAGAAAATCAGAGAGAGATTTGGAGTTCAAAGATCAGGACTGCTTAAGGCCTACAAAATAGCATAAGTGAATTATATGACTATCGAAATTTGAAGCTTAAAAATATTTTGCTGAAAAACTTATTATGAGACCAAGTTATATTAAAAAAATTGATTCAACCCTTAGTCGGTATTAATACTGGCGAACAGACAGGATGTCAAAGGCGGCTAGTTCTAAATAAATATGGAATGATAGCTGCGAATTCACCGACGACTTATCAAACTCAAAAAATTCAAATAGCTTCGGATACTTTATTTATTTTGACTTTGCGCTATTAATTAGGAATACAAAACATATGATAGCATCATTAAGTATTTAAATCGAGATTTTTTTTCATTGGATTAAAGTTAATAAAACTTCTTTAATTAATAAATTGATCAATTATAATTTTTTTAATTGCTTATACGTGAGAGAAAAAATAGAAAGGATTGGAGTTCATCTGTTGCCGCGGTGTGCCCAAGATTTTCACAACCCTATATTACTTAATATGCTCAAGTGATATTCTAACAAAAAAAAAATCTTATGTTTCTTTCAGACATTTATTTGTGAAACTGTCTATGTATACATTTATTTATCATTTCAATGTCTACCCAGTTTATTTAAGAATTTATTTCTTACTATTTCTGGATTATTCAAACTGCGAATGTAATAACAATGTGTAATGAGTGTATTATTTTTCTTCCAGGTAGTTTTCTGTTTGCAGTAGTCACAATTCAGCTGAATGAAAAGTAATAATAATTATAAGAAGAAGAAGAATATCTGGCGGAGGAGTAAAAAGAGAAAACCTATATTTATTCAGCAAGATGATCTGTTTTTCTGTGATAGTATTTATTTATTTGCATCACAGATTTGGCAGGTTTTCTTGAATATCTTCTATCAAATCAGATCTCTGCATGTATTTGTTTATAAACCGATTATTTTAGTTTTTATATTATTATCCATGTGATATTTATATATTTATTAAGTATACACTCGTTTGTGATTTTATATGAATTTCTATGCTACAAAAAAGAGTAGTCAGCTATGTGCATTATTTAGAGGTATAATATTAATACTATTTAACTAAAGTTATTGCAAGAACTTAATATTAAAAATATGTCCTGTTAAAAACTTTTTTTCATAGTTAATTTTCAGAACTTTTTAAAACTCATAGTTAATCTCCAATTCAGTGATATCTGTGAAAAAAATTTCGATGTAGTTACATAGGTAATTTTGCAATGTTTTAATCTTTTTTAGCTTTTTAATTATTTTTTTAATATTATCTTTTGAATATACATATATTTTTTAAAATGAAATTAAACGGATGTAGCTACTGCATTGACGAGGACATAATGCAGTATAACTGCATTAAATAAGCACATTCCGCTAATTATGATTTAAGGTTTTTCCATTAAAGGTAAGAAATCTAATTACATTTCAATAGCTTACTTCATTGTGATTCTGTTGGTATTGCAAAATTTCCTTGTAAGATTTTTTTTTAAATTGATGGCATTCTTTGGAATGTTTATAACGAATTGTAAAAAATATTCGATTTCAAATATTATTATCACAATTTGATTGCTTTCTATTGTATTTTCATTCATTATTTAAATAGATTAACTATTACCCCGAAGCTTAATTAGTCGTTAAATTGTAGGATGGTAAACTGCAAAAATGTACTATGTATTTTAATGCATGCAATGTATTTTAATGCATTCATTTTATATATCCGCCTCTTAAGACGAGGCGGATCGAGGTGGTCTGATGCCCTTGTTAAAATTGTGCCCCTGCTCCATTAAAAGTTACATCCCCTTTGTGATCTCCATCTCTTTCGGAAGAAAGCTGCCTTCCTGCAAATTTTTACTATACAAATGAAACAAATTTTATGATTTTGTTTGTAAGTTTTATAAAAATGATGTGTTTTTAAAAAATAGTTCCTTAATTAGCTGTATTGATCAAAAATATAATACACAATAAATTAAATTGATTACAAATAAATTTACAAAAAATAAAATACAAATCGTTAATATTTTGAATCATTGAAAGTAAAATAAAATCGTTATCTACCTGTTTATAATAGCTACTGAACTTTGATATTTGTGTGATGTATAATGAAGAATGCCATTTCTATCTGACCGATATTTTTTAGCTGTCTGATAATTGATAATAGTTTGAAATTTGCTAAAAAGTGAATAGTGAATTAGAAGACCAAAGAATTAATTTATTTTACTTACAAAAGAATACAAATGTCTCTGAATTGAAGAAGTTGGAAGCATTTGAAATAATGGTAAGTATAAGTGTTTATATATTTTCAACTATGTAATTTATACCCTGATTATTTGTTTTGTGTTTATTACTGAAAATTAGACAAAAAGATCTCTCTTTTTTTAATTCCCGGAATTCGGGAGAAATTCTGAGTGATTATTAAATTTGTATTATCAAAGTTTTTTGAGTTTTAAGATGTGTAAAAATTGTTTTGTGCATTAATATTTCCTTTAATTATCGTAAATAAATACTGAAATTTTGGTGGAGTTTTCATTAATTAAAGTTCTAATTACGGTTTCAAAATAATCACTCTTAGCTGCATATTTCCATTTTTCTAGATCTATTTCTCTCACGTATGGAAGCACTAAATTTAACAGTCTATCATACACACACAATAATCTTTATTAGTACTGTGTGTCCATCACGAGAACACTTCTAGCCAAATATCTATGTTTAAGGTGGGCGTTATAAAAACAGGTTTCGGTAGCTAAGATCAATTTCTAGTCATAGAACTGATATAACTATTTCAACTCTATCTTATGAGTAGGAAGAGTCGGATCGACGTCTAGGTGTTACTTTTTTAATTGGCGTCAATTTGAAGCGATAAAAAAAACTATTGATAATTTGTCTTCTCAATTTAGCCGCAGTGATACATATCTTTATATTCACTTATCTTACTTTTATATTTTAACCTTTCCTTCGGTTAATATTAACTGCATTTCAGTATTTGATAATATTTTTCTTTGTCTCCTAAATTTTAACATCCTTTAAAATGCCTTTTCAATTTAAAAAAGGAGAGAATTTAAAATATCAAGCACGTAAGCAAACGCTTTAATTATAATTAAATTCAGAATACGTTTAAATATAAGCTTTTGAAGTTAATTACGTTTCAGAAAGCTTGTGCATATCGAAAAAAGCTTATTACTTTAATGTTAAATAAGAGAGATTACCTCGCGTTTACTCCAGATAATTTGAAATTAATTAATTACATGAATTTAAAAGAAAAGTTAAGTCAATTTATTATTTTTGTCATGTATGATTCTACTTTAGATTTCTTAATTGATTATTTTCTTATTGGGAAATCGTTCAATTTTTCCATTTGATTTGTATTGTTCTTTTTTATACATTAGGCAGAAATATCAGATACTTTCAAAATTCCGTGTAATCAAATAATTTTGAGTTCAATTAATCATTTTTTGAATTTATCTACAAAAATTAAATATAAGAATACAAAATATCACCAATTTGGCGTTAAACATGCCAATGTAAGAAACACGAAGGAACTTCTACCTACGTGACATGAGCTCTTCCTACTGTAACCTGTTTCTTTTGGGACCTACATAGACATTTGGCGGGAAGTGTTTTCCTGGTGGGCACACAGTAGTAGTGGTATGTTTTATGTGAATATATAGTAGTAGAAATATACAAACTCACCGGTTTTGGACACTAACTTGTTTATTCGGAATAGTGACTACCTGGCCTAAAAAAATTGATAAAAATTGCATTTTACCATTAATTTGGTCAGACTGGAAGATATAAATCTGATTACAAGTTAAGTTTATATGAAATTGATTTATTTTTTTGTGTAGATATTATAATACTTCGAAGAACTAAATGAAATAACCTGAGATAGAATCTAAATTTCAAAAAATAGTAACAAAACAAATCTTTAAAAATATCATTTTAAAAAAGTTAACTGCAAATTTTTTTCAAATAATACTTTTTGTGCAGAATGAAAATTTCTTATATATACATATTTTTTTCAGTTTAGATGTCTAAAAGAAGGGGGGGGACTGCCGAATTGTAATAATTGCGTGATTAAATTGAGAGCGAAAATATGTAATTAAAAGGTTAAAGAGAAGCAGATGACCGGTTTTTCATTCCGAATGTATCGATTTGAAGTAGGTGCGAGAAAATATTTCGCAAAATAAAATGTATTTAATGAAATAAAAATCCCTTCCATGGATGAGTTGGTGTTGAAAAAAATATTTTAATAGTATATAATATCAAAAGGTCGGGCAAGTAAAAACTTTATTTAAAACTAAATGTATTGAATTTATTAATAAATGTATTAAAGAAAGAAAATTTAGTTGACTTCCTGGCTTAGAGGTAACGAGTCTTCCCGTTGATCTGGGCGTCATCAAGTTCGAGTCCTGATTCCATGGTTATTCTTCCACTCTGTTCTATCTGTGAAATGTGTGAACGAGCCCCCCCCCCCCCCCTGTAAAAAGGGGTTGTACAAGAGAATATTGTGACGCATGAGCAGCTCAGACATATTTTTGACCCTAGATGGCGCTACTGAAAAACACGAGATTCTTGCCTTAAAATATACGACTTCATCATCGGGCTTATCTAATGACAAGTATCATAAGAAAGTAAATTTTGTTAACTATTATTAGAACAATGGTGAAGTATTATGTAATTAAATGATTTGATTGAATAAGGAAATTAATTTGATTCATATTATGACAGTGAAAAATACTATCACAAATCATGAAAATATATTTTAAAATATTTGTTTAAATTGTGGGAGAAATTTCACGGCATTTAAAATTATTATGATTAAAAAGCCTATTTTTTGAATTAAAAAATGATTTAAAGATAATATTTGGGAAACCATGTTTTTGGATAATGTTACAGAAAAAAAACAAGCTTGAATAGTTTTTAATTAACTAATGTTTTATTTAAATTATGGAAGTTGACTGTGATTTCTCTCATATTTAGAATAGCATATATGAGTTACATTTTAGATAGATCGGAAAAAATACTGTAAATATGTATACAAAACAAAATAATATCCATCAACTTCTATTGATGTTAACAGTTTTTTCACGCTAAATCAATAATAAACAAGACAAATAAGATTATGAATTTGGTGTAATTTCATTTGACTTTTTTATGTCATAAACTATAACATGAAATACCAGTGTTAATTTTATGTTTGGCTTCTAAGATCAAGAGCTAATTTCTGTTTATAATAAAGAGACTGATGTTCGTAATAAAAGATTCATTAACTATAAAAAGAGATAGGTTGCTAGAATTTAATATAGCAAAAACAGCATTAACATAATTATTTATAGATGTTCCTATACTGAAATATTTTCTTCTTCTTTCCTAATATAAAAAGCTTACAAGAATATTTTTCCATGCCTACTCTCTGATGACTAAAAATAGAAGTATTAATTTTCCTAATAATTTGTAAAGAAATAACACATATATGTACAATAAGATTGAGACTCCTTTCTTCATTATAAACATTATCAAATAAATACTTCGAAACACTTACGTCTAAGAAAAGTCATTGTACCCTTAACCCTTGTGCATGTGTACATCACATTCTTCTTATAATGGTTCTTCTAGCTTTAAAAGACCTGAGAAGTCCATCAGTTTTACAAAAGCAAAATGCAGACGGGATGGGGAGAGAAAGAGAGGAAGCCCTTCTGCGAAGGGATATCGTCACGTCCCCTTCGCCAGAGACTTCTGGTAATAATCAAGCCCTGAAAGCTCATTACAGTACAAAAAAGACAAATGGTGGTGGTGTGGGGAGATTAGTCCTGGTTTCTGACCTATTAACTCTTAAGCGGCGTTTCTACGACCTGTCCATTTGCAGACAAGGCACACTTTCCCCTCTCTTGCAATTGTCCTGGTTGGGGTTCTTTGAAGTCTAGTTTTCTAAAAATTTATCGCTAAGCTGGACAGACATCAAAGTACCCCGGGCGATCGCAAGAGTGAAAAAACAGGGGAAAGTGTACCTTGTCTGCAGACGGACAGGTCGTGGGAAAGCCACTTTATGGTTGACAATGCTTAAACCACCAAAATGGTTATTACTAAACTATTTTTCTTTTCTTTTTTTATGTACGCAGAAAATTGTACAAGTTCTACAATCTATAACAAAAAAATCGACGAACCAAGAAAGAGTTGTCCGATTGAGACGAAAATTGGCTGGTAGGAAAACTATGTACAGAATAGTAAATAATTAAAATCTCAGAACAATTGAAGAATTTATTTCAGAGTTACAGCAATAAGTTCAATAAGGTGTTGTACCGCCTCTAGCCTAGTTACAAGCTGCCACATGGCGTGGCATAGACCGATATAGCTTCCGGATGGGATTTAGTGGTCTTTCCTGCGAAATTAGCTCCAATTGTCGAATGAGGTCATCAACATTCCGTGGCAGATGCATTCGACTTCCCATCATATCCCCCGACATGCTCAATGGGAGAGAGATCTGGCGATCTAGCAGGCCAAGGAAGTGTTTGACAAGCTTGCAGACAGTTCATAGCAACACCTATGTGTGGCATTGTCCTGCTAAAAAACCAGCCAAGGGTACTGCAAAAGGGACGTTAGCAAAAGATGTCGTCAACGTACCGCTGTACAGTAGCTGTACCTCTAATAACGACCAAAGGGGGCCGGCTATCAAAGTAAATGGTACCCCAGACCATAATGCCTTGTTGAGGGCCTGTGTGGAGTGCAATATTGAAAGCAAGATCTCCCCTCTGTCCTGGGTGTCTCCAATGACACAGGTCGTCAGGACACAGTTGGAAGAAGGATGCGTCGCTAAAGACTCTACGTCCCCAATAGGCATCATTCCAACCTGATCGAATCATGCAACACTGTAATCAGGCTCGGCAGTGTGCAGGCGTAAGTAGCAGGTGGCGTAACGGTCGGCGCGAGCGTAGATTTAGCTGTCTCAACAGTTTGTGAATGGTCATGGTGGAGACTGGTGTTTGGATTGAATGCCTGATGGTTGATAGATATGAAGAAGGCGCTGTGACAGCTGATCGAACAATCACTACGTCCTCACGATCTGTTGTGGCTTTAGATAGACCATTGCCATCCTGACGCTGAACTCTGCCATTTTCCACCCATCCCTGCCAGCATCTTCGAGTCGCCACATCGTTTCGACTCAAATGGTGAGCTATTCTCCGATTTGCTCAATGGTGAGCTATCGGAGAATGAGCTATTCTCCGATTTTGATACGACCTCTGTCAAACTCTGACAGTTAATTGTAATGAGCACGAACCCTGCGTCGAGGCATTTTTTAAGTTGTTGGATGGTAATCTGAATCACAATCAAACCAAAAGTTTTAACAACCGTTGAAGAACTGCTTCTTATATACATCTGCTGGATGCACAGTTCTGATGCGCTGGAGATCAAACTATTCATTCATTGGACACCAAAATTAAATAATTTGCATACCTCTTCAAAAGACTCATGCATACGAAATTTCAAAGCAATCGAATGATTGCCTCTTAATGTTTCGATTTTCTTGTTTTAGAGTGTATGTACCTACAAATTTTCCTTCGCCTCATTATTAATAGCTTTTGATTAATTTAAAAAAATGTGTGTTTAGTCTATGCTCCAAAGTACTGCTGGAATGCATATAATTATATTTTAAGAAAATGAATAGTTTATCAACCCTTTCAATCAAAAAGTGCATTGATTAAACGTGTATATAATTAAAAATGTATTGATTTAAAGGAAAAATTCTGAGAGTCCTAATTACTAACCACTCGCAGGAAGCTCTGCAAAATTTCCATTTATTATACCAAGGAAGAAAAAAAAAATAATATGAAAATAATAATAATAAAAGACCACAAAAAATGGAAAAGTGATTTTAAGAGATCGTTGAAATAAAAATGACGAAGAAATCACATTTGTATATATCTTTTATGTTCTTAGAAAATTATGGGAAAGTGGAGAGCGTTAGAAGATCGGATGAAATATCTTTTCGATATACAATTATTCGTCCGCATTTACAGGGAGGCCATAAAATAGTTTTCCCTGTTTGGCGGCAACTGCAGCTAAAACGAATGGAAGAAATAAAACCACATTTTATATGCAAATTGGGGAAACCATGAATACATAAACTCCGCAGAAATAAAAATAATACCAAAAGTTGATGGTGAGGGAAATACTAGTGCTGTACCAGTACAGTTATGAATGAATTCATGAAACTCACAGAAAGTAATCTTTTAATCATCAACATTAGGATTCCCTTTATTTCATGCAACATTTTCAATAAGCTGGCCTTCTCTATATACAATATATTGTATATGGTGTATCACGTTTCCTACAGCTACTCGTAAACTGTCAATTTCGATTTTCTTAACAATCCGTCTTATGTTCTGCTTAAAGACATGCAAGTTTGGAACACCACCAACATGCACTATGGATTTCAGATACTCCACAACCAAATGTTACACGAAGTGATGTCCAAGGAATGGAGTGGCCATTCCATTTGAAAATATTGACTGACAACTCTCTCAATACCAAAATGCTGTCGTGAAATTCTCTGCACTGAACGATGAATATGTGATTGTGATCCATCTTGTGGAAAAATTATTGCGAGTAAAAGCATTGTCTTCTCTACAATTCTTGCATAACTAAAGTTAACAGCATTTGCCCATATTTTTCGTTATTAATGGTACAGGTGATAGGACCTGTTTGATTGAGATTCTCCAAAAAGTACAGTCCGATTATAAAATTGACCCTTAAACCGCACTGCACGGTCACATTTGGGGAATATAATGGCCTTTATTGGATCACTGTGGAATGTTCATGTGCCCAAATATGGTATTTCTGATTATTGACAGATCCATTTTTTTTAAAATTAGCCTTATGAAAAATTATTTAAATATTTTCCAGTATCATTTATTCTTAAAATCTTTAGTAGACCAATCTGTGCAATGTAATGAATATTAAAACATGATAAATTATTTTTTCTTGCATGCCATTTATCATAAGGTTTCGAAAGTCAGCATTTTTCCAGGCTCCATTATTTTTCAGGCAGCTCTAATGTTAACAAATATCGAACAGCTCGAGGTACGTTAAGAAGTGTTCTATCTTGTACGAGTATTGTATCTTGAATGCAAGAACATTCGTAAAATTCTGAGTTTTCTGAAAATTCTTGAAATTCAGAAATTCTTTGAATTTTTGAATTATCTATTTACTCAAAGCAAAACAAAATGGAAAAAAGCAATTCCTCACAATTTTTTGAACCTTTTCCTGGGTTTCCCATCCTCTATTATCTGCTAAATCTTTTGTGCATAAATTTACTCTACTTTTTTCATATTTTCTTTCTCATGTTAATATTTTCTCGAATTTTATAGGATTTTTAAATGTAACTCTTTACACTCGAAATATCTACTCAAACACCATTCAAGTTTATATATATATATATATATATATATATATATATATATA
>JAOUZG010047704.1:3209237-3219265 GCA_026289955.1 Argiope argentata | reverse complement strand
GGAGAGTGGAAATAATAATAGGAATTGAACAATTACATAAATTTATTTTTTGGAATAATAAACAAGTTCTTGCGTTAAGTGCATAATTATTCGTCAAACTGTTTTCCCAAGAGCTGAGTGTTAATAAATGCTTTACGCATCAAATATCTGTTGTTTAACATTGTTTTCATTTGGAATGATAGAAATGTCTCCACAGTTCTCTGAGGCAGCGAAGTTTTTTTTTTTTTTGAGCAACTAGTATTTCATAAATCTGAATTTAATTAAAGATATTTGGAATATGAGGAAAATATATTCAAGAAATGAAATTATTACTTAAAGGGAATTAATGAGGATTTAAGTGAAAAATCAATGTGAATATCAAATTGGAATCTATAATGATTATATTTTTACTTAAAATGCAATGATTTAACGCACTTCTAATCTTTTCAGTCAGGGGTTCTCAAAAGGTGGGTCACGACCCCCAGGTTGGTGGCGGGATGTGTCCAGGAGAGTCGCGAGATGTGGAAGAAAAGTTTAAAGAAAATTAATTTATTGCTGTAGTTTTCATTAAAAAAAGAGTACACATAAAGCTTTTAATAAACACACAAATTGGTTTTTGTGCTCTATTAGTTAATGGGATACATGAGCTTGTTTGGAATTAACCAATTTTTTAATGTCTGGAATGAGCTTTGTAACACACAAAACAATGTCATTTACGTGTGCCAAACGATTTCTTGATTTTGTTTTTAAATTTATCATTATGGAGAATCCTTGTTCACAGTTTTAATGTGTAGAAAATGACATCAAAGTTTTTAATGCTGTTGTGGGCAGTTTTGGGTATTCCTTTTTAATACCTATCCAAAATTTGTCGATATAAGCTAAAAGTTACTGTAGCTGACTGATCACTTAAAATTTCTATCAGTTGATCATGATTAAGGGCACTTAGCTCAGCTTTTGTTACGGTTTGCTCACAGAACGTATTGACTATCCACACAACCCCACTCATATCCTTAACTGGAATGTAATCTGTAAACTGTTCAATCGAAGTTTCGAGATGGGATGATACTAGTAAGGAGAAAAATGAAGTGTCAAGGGATGTGGCGCCAATACCCGACACATACTCTACAAACTCTTGAGAACGTGTAAAATTTTTAAAATCTCTGTCTAAACTTTAGACAGAGTTTAAAAAAAAATGGGGGAGGGAAGGGTTTCGCCAAAATAATTAGTCTAAAAAGGGGGTCGCAATGTTTAAAAGTTTGAGAACCCCTGTTTTAAGTGGATAAAATATTTCATTAAAAATCCCCCCCCCTTTTCTTTTTGTTTTCATGCATTTTGCTAAAGTCTGTTCCAAGTCCTCTTTTCTTCACCCGACACAAACTAAACTACCTTGTCTCTGAGGGGTTACCGTGGCTGTCGGGTGTTGACCCTAATTCGCAGGGGTCATTTCCTGTACGACGCGGGAAGGGAAGACAAAGTGCTTGCTGATCTCTTCCAGTCTTCCGCGGACAGAAAACTCCACGAGATTAAATTTCCTGCTCTTACGCAGACCATTCATTTTTTCGCCTCCCAAGAGAAACGCTGGGGAGCGTAAAATGGGGAGAAAAAAAATCAGAATTTTTCCAAGGTTTCTTTATCTGTTGTTATCTTCTGATGCGTGAATAACAGGGGTGCAACATTTGGCAGAGTGAGCTCCTCTGGCGTTTATACTTGGCGGTTTTAACCAACTAAAAGGAAACTGTAGAGCAAGAATACTTTCTTCTTTCTGCGCTTGAGTCTTTTTTAGTTATTTTTTTTTTCTTTTTGCCATTTCCGCAAGACCCTAAATGTACAAATAAATAGGAAAATTAAGCATACAATCAGTACTTTTAATGAGGAAAATACTAATGAGTTTAACGAAATTTCAAAACTGTTTGGCTTTCCGAATTATTTAGCATTTTAACCCTTTGCAATCCGATAAATAATTCGATGCAAAATTATTCACCTAATACAAATATTTGTTTATTGCTATGAAAAATAAGTATACATAATTCATTTAAGTCCAATTTCTTTGAAAAATTAATCTATATCTCTTAACCATTGTGTAGGCGTTTTTAACAATTAAATTTGATAAATAAATAAGTGAAACGTCAAAATGATGCCCTTTCTTGAATGTCAAGTCAGAGGCGTCATCGGAGTGCAAAGGGTTAATATTGAAAACACTGGCAAAAGGTCACACTTCGATTTCAACTGCAATCAGAATATCGTTGTAAAAAATAATCTTTGGTGTCGAAGCCCATATTTAAGAGCATTTATATGTTCTTACCATTACATTTAAATTTTAATTCTTTGCACTCCGAAAAGTAATTCAATGCATAATTATTCAACTAATACAAAAATTTGTTTATTGCTTCGAAAAATAAACATTTATAATTGCTTTAAGTTGAATCTCCTCAAAAGATGAATCTATCTTCTCACCATTCTGTTTGGTATTTTTAACAATATTAAAAAAAACTGTTTAACTTTCTTGAATGGTACCTTAGTGGAAGCATCCAGATGCTTAGTGTTAATAAGTAAGTAAACTCTCCTACATTAACTGCATAAAGATAGGAAAATTATCTCGCATTTGAAGACGGCTACTTTCCTTTAGTTTCTTGGCTACAGATTTCAAATATAATGCAGCTGTGCTTGTTATTTGTTTGGTAGGAAAAAGGGCTTTATTTCAAATGAGTAATTAAAAAAATTATCTACAGCAAAATTAATAGACGAGAAATCACTGTTTCGATCGAATTAACTTAAATTTGAGATAGTTTACGTTTATATCTGCAAATCATACTTTTTTGCAGTTGGAGTTGAAAGTTGTACTCGCTCGTGTGTCGAAATTTGATGACGGGGTGACTTAGTCAGGTATCTTCATCTGCCTACTTCTCATGATTATGAAGCTCTGTTTTAAATAAGTCCTATGTAGATAAATTAAACTGATTTTAATGTTTTATAAATTTTGAGAGTGAACTACGAACACAATAACCCTTTAACTGTTATACATTTTTAATTATCAAATTTGATAATATCTTCCGTTCCGGGAACGTTTGCTCTTCTGATTAAATTAAACGTCTACAGAATGTTTGAAGAAGTTTTTTTTAAATTTTGGTTTTTATATTGAATTAAAATGTCATTGAGCGATTTAATATTAACTTCAGTTAGCGATAATTCGATGCCCTTACGATGCAGATTTGATGATTAAAAGGTTCAAGAAACAGTATAATTTCTTTAATCATTATATTTAGATATGTTTTAGTTGAAAACAAAATATTTTGATGAAAGCTGTGAATGTATGGATCGGTGCAATTTAAAATAAAACCATCTTTTATCGGATCACTTCCTATTTTGAATGTCACCTTTCATAACATTTTATTTAAATCAATGCACCAATGTGACTAAAAATCTGGAAATTTTTGCATCTTCCTTTCGTTGATCCAAATTTGATTCCTTCCTCATGATTTCTTTCCCTGTTTTAATAATTCTTTATTGATTGTAATCAAAACTATATGACGGGATACTATTGCAATTGAAATTCAATTTATAAAGTGATAAATCTAGACTAATTCTTCATACCATACAAAAACTAAAATTTTCAAAGGAACTGTCAGAAAAAGGTAAATAGAAGCTTTTCAGACACATAAGCAATTATTATTACTTGAAATTTTCAATATAATTAAAGATACAAAAAGCTCGCAGATAGTTGTAAAATCATTATATTCCGTTAGAAAAGAGAAATTGAACTTCATTGCCCCAAGAAAATAAACTATTTTGTATTTTCTTTTTTCTAACTTTCTTTATTTAACTGAATCATGGCGGTCCAAATTATTACCTCCTAAAATAGAAATCCTGCCCCAAACAGTATGCATACTTTGCCATATTTCATTGTTTTAAATGAAACATATCTGAGAAGTACCACTTTGAGTTCAAGCTACAAATACCTAAATCAAATTGGTAACATTTTGTCAGAAAAATACTTCTAATTAAAAATTATTTGTTGACCACTCATGAGTTGGATGTGTATTGGTATGGTCACGTGAACAAACTTATCATGACAATTTCTATTAACTTTGTTTTGTAGATGGGTAAACACGATTACGCTACTAAAGCAGCGTTCACATCAGGCCAGCTATTGTGCACAATAGAAGGACACTCCTACCCCAGGAAGATCACGAGACCGCAATGGTAAATGGTTGTCTCAAAGAGACAATCATTTGCCGTTGTCCCATTGGGGTCACGTGATGTACTTAAGGCAGGCGATACCTTCTATTACTCGTAATATCTGGCCTAGTGTGAACGCTGCTTTACAGTGTACGGCAAGGAAAAACTATAAACAGTCTTCTCTTTTCTCTGATTGAAAAATGGTGATTTATCGGAGGCTTTAGATAAAATACGGAAATGACGCTCTGAAAAGTTCTATAACAGCTTGCAAGCGTGAATAAGAAATTTTACTGGCAAACTTCCAAGTAAAGATCGACGCAATCTCTTAATCCATCTTAAATCCAACTATCTCATCACTTACGATGAGCTGTATTTCTCGAAAGCCTCTGCTTCACGAGAGGACAAATTGCTTACCTTAGAGCATAAAAATAATTATATTGTGATTTGCCAGTATTTACTCTAACCTTGCCACTATCAAATACTCTTTGCGAAACTAAAATGTGAAAACTTGCTTGTTAATGAAACAGTTCACTGTTTGTTTTTGGTTTTCTAGCTCGCGGCTGAGGTTTTTAGTCTTAAGTTAATTCCATAATACTCTGGTGAAATGCGCTTGGTACAAAATCTTAGATTGATGACTAAATTGTTGCCTACGTCTATCACTCTTATCAATCTGTGTTTTTGAAACTGATTGATAGTTTTAATGTTTAAAAGTTTTGACGAGGTCTGCTATTCAAGTACGAAAAACCTTGACCTTTGACGTGTCTTTCAATACATGCACTGAAGAATCTTATGCTCACATATCAAGGGTCGTTGCATTGCCGTTTGAAACCAATTGTCTTTATAGCATTTTATTTAAATATAGATGCTTCTGAATTTAAAACCATTTCCTCGATTTGGCACCGTTATGATCTGATTCTAGTCAATTATGGCATCCTTTTATCAAGAAAATGAACTTACGTTTTGAGACTTGCGTTGTCCGATTCTTTTCTAAGTCTGTGAATTGCAGCATTTGAGATCAATTTCCACTTTAGAGCCATTTATCGAATTTTAAGTCTTCAAGGAATTTTGGTCTCTGGAACTGCTCTCATCAGTGTTTATTCCGAATAAGGTTTTCTTCACTGATTTTCTTCTTGGTAAGTGATTTTTATAAAAAAAAGTATTTACGTCTGTATTACTATTGAACTTTTGTATTGTTGTAGAATTGCCAATATTATATAAATATAAGATATAACAAATTAAGTATTTAATAAAATATTTAGTAATGAAATTTGAGAGGACCTGAAAGATGACTGCTATGATGTTTTTAGATATAAAACAAAACTTGGATGATTACGGCATAATCAAATATGGGAAAACGTTTTGATGGCGAATTCAGTTGAATATGATCATATATTTTCTTCTTATTAGATAATATTATTGAAACATACAACATTGGTAATTAAGATTGTAAATTTAAAGAATCAAGTCTCGATGTGGATATTATTACACTGAATTTAGAAATTAGGATTTAGAACTCGAAATTGCTTCTCCCGTGGGAAAAATTGCAGAAGCAAAAAGAACATTGATTTTATACAGAATGATGAATAGAGAAAAATTTCAAATATTGTTAATCAAGTTTTATCCATGCCTGGAAAATTAGTCCTTTTTTTCGTAAAGCTAGTCACTCGGGTTGAGAATAGGCCCCGAAAATGAAAGATAAATAAACCTTACTGTCTTAATAGTTCGCCTAAGTATTGAGAATATTTTGTAGACACTTAAGAGTAAATTACTATTGTAGTCTTCTTTAAGAATCTTCTGATAAAGTTAATAAAAACTGAATATAGTTTTCAGAACTGTAGGCCTAATGAGATGAAGATATTAATAATCTTATTGGGAAATTAACTAAAAATGTTGTATTAAAATTAAGCACGGATTATTAAAGAATTATTATGAAGAAGCGAAAGCTTTAATTAATCCTTCATTGAATTGATCGAGAAGTAACAGAAAAAAAAGCTGTCATTGGAAAAATTAGTCAATAAAATTCATCTTTTAAGGAAAGCAAGTAGAAATCATTTGAAGCGAGTGGATCTTCTCTGTTTACCTATTTCATATATTCTACTATAGAAAAAGGACGCTGTCTTTTTTTAAGGGTTTTTTGGGTGGGTGATTTCCACTTGGTGAGACATTTATTCCATATGAAGAAAAAAAAGGCAATCACTGTCCAAGTGGGAAAATGATTTCGTTATTGTTAAGTGTAGAGAAGCCATCAACTAAACTATTGACAGAGATCTCCTGCTAAACTTTCTCCCATTCTCTCTCTCTCCCCCCCCCCCAAAAAAACCCCACTTTGCATAAAATTGTGACCCCTTAGCAAAGCTTCGAATATCGCACATATTAACCCTTTGCAGTTCGAAAAATAATTAGATGCAAAATTATTCACTTAATACAAAGATTTGTTTATTGCTATGAAAAATAAATATATATTATTCTTTTAAGCCAAATTTCTTTGATAAATTAATCTACATCTCTTAACAATTATGTAGGCGTTTTTAACAATTTAATTTGGAAAAATAAATAAATAAATAAAACGTTAAAATGATGCACAGTCTTGAATGTCGAGTCACACTCGACATCGGACCGCAAAGGGTTAATGAAGGATGCTTAAAATAGTAGTTTTTGGTGTAAATCCAGCAATTTTACTAAAGCTACCGTGAGAATGTGTTTTGGACACTTTTTGCCCACCGATTTGCATCAATTTGACATGGATAAGATAACATGCCCGTTTTCATTCACTCAAATCTTTGCTTTTATAAGTTACTGCTTTTACATACAAGCGAAAATGTAGGCCAACAGACTCTCTACCGTTTGATCAATTTGGCTCAGTTTTTAAAGAAACAATATTTTAGATTGGTTTACCTCATTTTATCTGCTTAGCTCTTTGCGTTCGGTAATTCTCGAGTTCATTTGTATTCGAACAAATTTCTTATAACAGGATTTCATTCGAAAATTGAAAGAAATCTACAAATTTGATAAAATGTCCATATACCAAATTTAGGTCGTCTAGCTTAAAGCGGTTTTGAGTTATCGAGTTCAGATATAGTGCCAATCATGTGTTTTCTGCACTTTGGATACTCTGAAACTTGAAGAGGTTGAAGGGTAGTTTAGTGTGCCCCCGAGTTTGTCGCCAATTTGGCATCCCAACGAAACGATCTTCTAGCAACCCTAATGATGTTTCGTTTACTACTTTTCGTAATGGTTGAATTGAACATGAACTAAAACTGTTTTATGAAAATTGCTAGAAATTGAAAATAAAAAATATCTATTAAAGAATTTAATTTAGTTCTGTATTATAATTAAAAGTTTTTTGCTGTTATTAAGACACAGCAATTTTATTTTTAATGTTAATACGAACAGAAAATATTCGTTTGAAATTTTTAACTTTCGATATGCGCTTTAAAAAAATCGTATGTTTCTGTTTTAAGTAGAGGCTCAAATAAGGTTTTATAGTTCTCAAAATATAATTTCTTTAAAATATTTCGGTGTTGCACAGTACTTAACAACAAATAATTATTAAAAAGCCCATCTGAATTCATGATTTTTTTTTCAAAAAATTATAACATTTTGATATATTTTCTTATAATGAAATCTAGACAGTTTCTTAGTAATAAAAAATAAATGTTTGAATAAAATGTGTAATGATTGAAAGATATATTTAAAAATATAACTGAAATTAAAAAAGATAGTGGTTCAAATTCAGTTCAAAGTTAACATTATATTAAATTAGTTTTTTTTAAAAAATTCATAATAATTGATAAAAGAGATGATTAAATTTGATTTTTTTAGTAGTTAAAAATATTTCTTCTGATATAATTTTCCTTGACGTTTATCCTCTCAGGGGCACACCTTCTTCAGGTGTGACGGGCCACAGTAGTGAGTTATAACAAAAAAGATTCGAGGAAAATATGTTGCTCACAGTTAGACTCGCAGGGAACAAAAAGCAGTATCGGAGAATGCAGCAATGAGAGTTGTTACAAACATCTCAAGTTTAAGGGCATCGACAGAAAACGTCACAAACTGGGTGCAATACTTTGTCCACTGTTTCCTATTGTTTGCATATTATTATTATCATTGCTCGAAGAATAATGATATTTTTCTAGCCTCCGTTCGTTTATCATAACTATTGATTCCGACAGCGCCGAAATTTCACCTATCGGCGACTTTTGGTACTAAATTTTTAAAATGTATATCTCTATTCTTATACCTTTTCGCATGCAATATTTGATTCCATTCATTAATTTTAACTATAGATGCATCCACTTAAAGGAAGCGGCATAGCAACATAATCTAACAATAATTTAGTACAGGATAATGCAGGAATATATTAAAAAATAAAGGTTGGAATAAAATGTGTCATCATGAAACAATGGTTGGTTGACGGAATTCTTGCCCGTTGCCGAGCTACCTCCAGTCTTGATGATGTTGCAGGATGCTTGGCTGGAAATAGTGACATGAACTGATTCAAACACAGTGACAATCAAGGGTGAGCGAATCTGCACAAACTGCAAGAACCCATTGGCTGCTGAAAAATTACTCCACAGGCACCGGCGAGATTGGAACTCGCGATCTTCTGTTTACTATACAGGCGCTTTAACCAAAAATATGTCATCATTGAAAGACATATTCTAAAATATAACTGAAATTAAAAGAGATAGTGGTTCAAACTCAGTTCAAATTAACATTACGTTTAATTAGTTAAAATTATTTTTGAACATTCATAATTGAAAAAAGAGATTACATAAAAATAAATCCGTCAATGAAATGATAAAATTTGATTTTTTTTGAATAGTTAAAAATATTTCTTCTGACATAATTTCTCATGAAGCTTATCCCCTCTGGCGCACACCTTCTTCAGGTGTGACGGGCCACAGTAGTGAGTTATAAGAAAGACTCGAGGAAACTATGTCGCAGGGAGCAAAAAGCAGTATCAGAGAATGTATCAACGAGAGTTGTTTCAAACATCTAAAATTTAAGGGCATCAACCGAAAACGTCACAAACTGGGTACAATACTTTGTCTACAGTTTCCTATTGTATGCATATTATTATTATTATTATTTGAGCAATAATGATATTTTTCTAGCCTCCGTTCGTTTATCGTAACTATTGATCTCTTTTCTATCCCGATAGAGCCAAAATTTCACCTATCGGCGATTTTTCGTACTAAAATTTCAAAATGTATATCTATTCTTATACCTTTTCGCATGCAATATTTAATTTCATTCATTAATATTAATTATAGATGCATCCAAATAATGTAAGTTTTTATCAAAAGTGTTTATTTAAATATTTAGATAATTAGCATTCATATTTTTTTAAAATATTTTTGGGTAATTTCAATGAATTTGGTAAATTAATTGTAAAGCTATGTTTCGCAAATAACTGTATTATTGGTGTCGTCTGATTGAATAAGCGCCATCTATCGTGTGTAACCAAAATTACACACGCAGTGTTTCACCTTTTCTTCACGATGCATTTTTAGAATCATAGTTTACTATGAATTATTTTGTTTATCATAACAGTGATCACATCACATCGTTAAATTTTGGCGAATACAGCTTCAATACTGCTAAGAGGTTATTTTATTTTGAATTTATGCTTATTTCGTCCTTTATTGTTAAGGATCGATTCACGTGAAACATAGATAGCTTATTGTATAGTTTGGTCTCTTTCCATGGATAACATGAAATTTCTATTGTCCAAATATGCATCATCGGATAGCCGGTTTATTACATTGCCAAATTAGGCAATTACCTATAGGTCCCGCAACTTTGTTTAAAAGGTGTGTGTGTGTGTGTGTGTGTGTGTGTGTGTGTGTGTGTGTGTGTGTGTGTGTGTG
>JAOUZG010047704.1:3190214-3205762 GCA_026289955.1 Argiope argentata | reverse complement strand
ATATATTTGTGTGTTGTGTGTACATATTCTTAATTTCTTTTTAATTACCAGTAAGAAGACCCGTTCAATATATTTAACTGAACAAAAATGTAAATATTGTTAAAATACGAAAAAATTCTTATATATATTTGTCTTCATAATATGATTTTTTCCCTCTTTAATCCAGTGTTTCTCAAACGAAGGGTGGAGTCCTGTTTAGGATTATTTGAACAAAATAAATATTAGGTCTGAAATATATCAGTTGGGACACTGTTCAGTAAGTAAGATTAATTCACAAACGAATCCTAATGTAAAAGATCACATTACAATTTTATAAATAATGATTAATCAAATTTCCATTCAACAACAATCAGTTAATTTTTCAAAATATATTTTATTTTTTCCAGTTTTAGTGCCACGAATGGGAAAAGTTTCACGAGATCGACTTTAATCCATATCACCATGCTTCTGATGGTTTTATAAGAAACAACACCATCTTATTCAGTGGGCTGTAGCCTGCATTAGGGCGCCGTTGATCCAAGGACACTTATAAATTGATTATACTGTTTTAATTATAACTTCCCATCAAAAACTCATTTCATTATAATTTTAAATATGTTAGAATTAAAAATAGGAACAGAACTTGTATTAGACAACTATAAATTTTAAAATGGTAATGCTTAAATATGGTTTTCGGTTTTTTTTAAAATTTAAAATATATATACAGGTAGAGTCAACGAGAAAGTTCGAAACCATGTGTGTTATAAAAATCATCTGTATATTAGTTTTATATGATCAATGATAAAGTAGAAAACTGTTTGTTGATTAACAATATCATAGAGTGATAAATCTAATTTTAAAATAATCTACAAAGAGTTTCATTTAAGAATACATTTTATAACTGCTAGTTATGTATACGATCAGGAGTGGTGGAAGGTGGTTTGTAAAATCCTATTGTGAAAACAGATTTTTACAAATGGGACGTTGTTTAGAGAAACTGTCGAAAACACTCGGATTTACTGACTACCCTTATATCAGAGCTCTTGGGTAATTTTTGAGTATAAAAAAAATAAAGATCAGCTGATCATTATTATTATAGCTTATTTGTAATGTTCAGGATAAGCAGAATACTATAAAAGGCAGGATCTTTTGTTCACAAAATTTTATCAAGTAATATTGTTGAAATAATGAACTCAATTATTTGCCTACTTTTAGCTTATTTTTGACGTTTTATTTGAATATATATCCTTTTGCATTGAGTACATTATAGTTTTCAGCATTGCAATATTTGCATATATTTATAAAATATAGCAACGCCAATTTAACATTTATACTACATGAGTTAAAACAGAAATTTGATTCCACGGTATTGCTAATTAAATTTTGATTAAATGTTTTAAATTTGGATTTTTAAAGCTGTATTTGTAAAATACTATTAAGAGCGAGAAATTTGTCGTTATATTTTTATGTTACGAATTTTTCTGTATGGTCTCATTTCGAGTTGAGATCCATATTAGAAAAAATCATACATTTCACACAAACAATGTTGGAATATTTTGTTTGTAAAGATATTGTGAGTGAGAAGGTATAGTGAAGTATAGTGAAGATATATTCTTTATTGATTCCATAACAGTATCACGAAACATATGCTTTTTACAGCAAGATATTTTGCTTTTGTTAAAGATATACAAACATAATGAATCGTTAGTATATTTTAGTAAAACAGAAAAATTTCTTACTACTCAATTTTTGAAACATTAATCCCATTACACCACATTTGATAATACAATAATGATAACAATATATACACATAAAATGTTTACGAAAAACACAAAGTAGTTGCAAATAGAAATAAATGATATTATTTATAATATAAACAATTACATGTACGAATACATTTTATTTATCGCACATTTACGTTAAATACAATAATCATTTCAAAAGATTCTCATTCACGAAAAAAATAAAATTCTTTAGTTCCAAGAATTATATATTGTAAAAATATATTTTTCAATCATCAATAACATATCTAAACTACACTTTGTGGATTCGGAGTTCATTTATAGCAATCTAGACAAATCATTGAAATAATCAAATATTGAAATATATTCAAAGATTGTGTTATTAAAGGTGTTGTTTACATCTTGAAAGGTGCGGTTTATAAAACAATTTCTGTTTTCATCTGCAGTTTCAAACATATACATATAATCTCTAAAATAGATGTTTTCATATTTATTTCAAAAAATATAAACAATCTTTAGCTTAATTATGTAAATACTAATGACACCAAAGCATTAAAATACATGTAATCAATTAATTGCCGTATAAAATATATCTTTTCAAAAAATTGTCAACTTTGCACATAAGCATTTATAACTGTATTATAAGCTCGATATTGAAATTGATAAAATAATTTCGACATTTTTTTACGAAATCGTATTTTGTGTGTAAATGCGAATATGTATACTTATGCAAGTTTTTATTTTCTAAAATAGATATAATTCTTAATTGGAATTCTGTATTTTAGAACTTCGTTATTTAAAAACCTACTTCACAAAAAGTATTTCAGAGAAACATGTTTTTGAATTTTTTAAGAAAGCTAACATATTTTTTCTAAATAAAAGGAGACGATGATTAAGTTTAAAAAGTGTAATTTTCTCTGATTTTTACAATTTAAGGATAATGTGTGCTTTTTTGCAAAAATATGTTTCTGATATATGTCCTTTCTGTATAAATATTATCTAGATTGAAGTATTGAAAATTCTTAAGGATACTTCTGATAAAAATTACATTGATTTGAAATTAAAAAAGGTTTAAGAAAAGAAAGAAGAAAATGATGAGGGTGGAAATTCATAGTTTTAAGACCTGTCAATTTCAAATATTTTCGTAAATCATTTTGATACTATATTCTTATTAAGAACATTTGGTCGAAACAAAAATAAGATACCTGAAATGGCATTTAAATTTTACTGCTTACAGTAAAAATCTTGGTAAATAATTTGCTTGATGCTCACATGAAGTAAATTATAGCTTTAGATACAATATATTAGCATAAAGGATCTTGAAAATTTCATCGCTTTATTTTATTGGCATATTTTTAATTTGCTCTGTAACAGAGTAAAAATGTAAATTTCATGATTGAAACCGAAGCATTTTGCTCCAATAGAGATGTTATTAGCAGATTTCAGTTTTTAATTTAGATTAAATCTGATTATTATTTGTTATTCCTTCGTTTTTTATCATAAGTAGAGAGCATGCTATACGATCGAAGTTTTAAAAAGTGCCGTATCAGAATGGGCCAGATACTGCATGGATATAATATATATTCCCAGCAGTTTCTACTTCACCATTTGAATTATGATTTCATACTACTTAATTATCTTGCATATCTTTTAACAGTATTAATTACTTAAAAAACAACTCAACAATATGTAATAAGGTACATATGATCGCGTTATCGGTGACTGACAAATTAAATGCTTCTCAGCATCTTAGGATTAGAAAAAGAACCCAAAGAAATGAAATATTTCAGAAATATTTAAAATAACTTTGTTACACCAAATGCAAATTTTTGCTGTGTAAAGCTAAATACTTTCAAATATGTCAGTAACATTTTTAAAAAAATTAAAGAATATATTTCTAATTTTCTGCTGTTTGTGATACATTGCAGAAAATTCTGAATTAACTCACCTTGTCCCTGACTATAGTGCTCGTTAATGGACTATGTGCTACTTCAAAGCTATAAAGGAATTGGCAAAATATGATATTAGGTTGGGGGGAAAGAAATCCATTATTATTTTACAGCCATCTATCGAGAAAATAATGAGTTTCTATGCATATGGAACTTTTGAAAGTAATCGAAAAAGAAATCCATTATTTTCTCGGTAGATGGCTGTAAAATAATAATGGATTTCTTTTTCCACAACCTAGTATTTAACAGAGTTTGCTTATTTCTGAGTATTCTGATTAATTATTTTTTGTTAGTGTTTAATTTGTAACTTATTTCAAAATATTCATTATAGATATTTAATTATTAGAAATTTAAAAATTATTATTCTAAATTAGAGGCGTCCGCATCCATAGTGACAGCAGACAGAAGGGAACTGGTATCTGGGTTGATGCTCTGGACAATCAATGAAAGGCAATCTAAACTGGAGACATTTGTTGTGGATGTATCCGAAGTCTCTGAAAAATAAATAAATAAGTAAATAAATGAAACTTTGTTTTATTGATACCATTTTTAACTCTTCTTCTGCTAAGGGTGTGTACACTGGTTAAGAGTTTTTTACTTTGTGACTAAACACATACTAACTATACAACTGAGACAAATATATTTTAGCAAACTTTTTCTAAATCCAAAATGAAAGTTTAAAACGAAAAACTAATATTTTATTATCAGTAATTTTATAGTTCATATAATAATAAGTAATGTTATATAAATGATAAATATTGCAGTTATACTAATATTCCTTTTTTTTCTTTTGAAATTAGAGGAAAAACAATTTCATCCCTATTATACTACTCGGTATCTGTAAAAGAATAAAGCTTTGCCGCAGGTTCTTTGTCACAAAATCAACT
The DNA here is from genome assembly GCA_026289955.1 of Argiope argentata. Classification (NCBI taxonomy): domain Eukaryota; kingdom Metazoa; phylum Arthropoda; class Arachnida; order Araneae; family Araneidae; genus Argiope; species Argiope argentata. The sequence continues at coordinate 3,201,205 of JAOUZG010047704.1, read as the reverse complement.
GACAAAAGTAATCACTGAATGCTGTAAAATTAGTAGAATAAATAAATTTATTTCTTGCTGCTTTTTTTTCTTCGAATAACAATTATTTTAAAATAAGATTTTTAATTCTCTAAAATTTTGATTCCAAAATTAACAAATTCAATTGCAAGTGCTTAAATAAAAATTGTTTACATTTCTGTACCATTCAAAGTTTTGCTCTCTTGTAATAAGAATGAATCTGTTTATAAAAAATATATATCTTTTTTTTTTCATTGTTTTGAATTAAGAAGCAACTTATCTGTTTCATGTTTCAAAAATGAAATAATCTTATTCTTATGGTTAAACATAGCGAAAATGACTTTTTCAAAATTAGGATATTCGAATACTTCATTGGACAGCTGAAATTATATATTTCAACGAAGAATTCCTGAAAAATGAAAGTAAAAAACATATCTTATTCGGTTGTTCGGATTTTTAGAAAAGTGAAAACGTCAGCCATCCAAAATTCCTGCTTGCGGCTGAAACGTATTATAGAGTAAAAATCACTCGAAGGTGATTTCGGAAATCATAGGCACAAAATGGCAACCATTTTCAATTTCCCTTATAGACATCTTGTTCTTTAACCGGCTGCTGACTTACAACAATATGCTTTTTTTTCCTTTTACAACACGCAACAGTTTATGGATATTTTTTTACTTTGCATAAAAATTATTATGTAGTTGTAAAAGATTACTAAGCAAAAATACACATTTAGCATTACAAGAACAATCGGAGCATTTATTTTTGCTACAGTCATGCCGAGATAGGTGCGAAATGTTTGAGAATCCCTCTTCGGAACCCTCCAGTTCCCTCAACCGTTTTGTCTTAGCGGGGTGGGGATTATTGTGAGTCTATGTTATAGATGGATATTTCACCTTTGAATCTCGGTTGAGACGAATATAGTAGACTGCGTTTTGAAATCTTTACAGATAGGCATGATCTTGCCCTAAAAAGCTGATTTTTTTTACTTCTCAGCTATATTCAAAATATTCTCCATTAAATAAAGCCGACATTTTATTGCTCATTTTAATGCCATTTAAAAAGAATAAAAAGTAAAAAAAATGTGAACATGGTTGTTTCACAGAGCAGTTAGTCAAAGGAATCCGTAATCTCCGACCAAAACGAATTTACGGGTTTGATTCTAATAATTGTTATATTGGTTGAAATTATTATTTGGAATTCATTATAGTCAAACGCTTTTTATTAGTATAAACAGATTTTCAAAATAATATTTTCTCATTTATTTAATTCAAACAAAAAGTGAATAAAAATTTTCAGTTTTTATTTATATCGTGAAATTTAATATTTAAAGATGACACTTTTATTTGGCAAACGATGAAAAAAGTACGCAATAAGAGAAGATGATTATTGAATAAATAAATAAATAAATCTACTTTTTATTTCAGAAAAAGCATAAAAGTTGTGTTGAGTATTTCTTTTAAAGGAAATTTAAATAATATAATATTTAAAAGGGCTTACAAATTCTGAAATTATTTTTGTGAATTTTTAAAAAGAAACTCATAAAATTTCATGCTGAAAAAAAAACATTTTATTAATTACAGATGTCATTCACTCCAAGATTCATTTCAGTTAATTTAAAAAAAACTAATGCGATTTTTGGAAAGAAAATAAAATTCTACAATAGATTAATCCCTTTATAGTGGTGTCCGAGTTTAGTTCACGCATTAAATAAACATATTCCTAAACTAACAAGCAGATAGTAGGTAGATGAATTGATAGAATCAGCGTAGACAAATTAAGCCGTTCGTAGAAATCATAATTCAATGCAATAAATTGCAGGGAATCCACAAACATTAAATGCTCCATGGAGTCTATTGAATCAATACATCAACATACTTCAAAAATCAAAGATGTCAGCTAATTAGATATAGTAAAGCAAGCTCCCCAGTTAAAGCTTTAATGGAAATTATAAGGAATTTAAATATTGGTTACTGAAAAGGATGCGCGTTTTTAAATGTACAAGTTCTGTTGTTCAATATACAAAATCAGTGATCAGAACTAATTTTGTTTACCAAAAAGTTTTCTTGGTTTGCATAATTTCCTTAAAGGCAGGGCTTCGGAATAGAAAAACATGCCGGGAGATCCGATATGCCTAAAGAACTACTGAGCATGTGGGAGTAAAGCACGTCACACTCTAGACTGTGGGAGGATGGAGTATCAAATTGTTCTATCAAAACAGATATTCTGGCGAAGATACACAAGTGTTTTTTTCCTTTTTCGAGACATCAGGAGATTGCACCTGTGGTTCTTTTATCCCACATGTAGGGTAACTTTATTTGGTCTCTTCTAATTACTAATTTATTTAACCGTCACACGAGAACACAATACCGCTAGCAAGCTAAATTACCTAGAGGAATTACTCATTAGTTCCATAAGGAAGGGAAATACTAATAATTTTAGATATCGGCGAGAAAATTTGTTAGTTTTAACTAGATAGAAATATGTTAAATTCGCGGGGTGTAAAATGTTCTGCTGTTCATGTAGTGAAGAAGTATATAAAGGCGGATATTTTTCTCAAAAATCATCTGATCATAATTCAAAAGTGTAAATTATTTCCTAGAATATCGTAATATAGATTCAAAATAGAAGGTACATCTAATAAGGATAAGCGTAGCACTATGATACGCGTTCTGAGTACTAAAAGCGATGAAAGAATCTTTATTTTTAAATTATTCCAATAAATTCAATAACAATTATATAATATTTGAAACTGTTCTTATCTGTTCGCTAAATATGTTAGATAAATAAATTTAGTATATGTTGTTATTACACTGAATTCTTGTATACATACATACATACATATCATGTTTATATTAGATTTTTTTAAGGCTGTCAGTGATCCAAACGCTAAAAGCTTTTGTACAGATCACGTTTGAATTTATGGAAATAAATAATAAAAGATTGTGTTCTCTGTATAATAAAGCTCATTCTTTTATTAAATCCCTGTTTCCGATTAACTTTAGGATTAAACTACATCAAGCTGAAATACGCTTCTTCATTAATTTATGATATGCAAAGTTAAAATTACTTCCGGAGGTAACTATTTTTATGTTTTTGATTAGATTATTTGCGTTACCCCAATTATTTAGTGACGCAAGAAATATCATTGTTACTTTGACTCTCGACCATTTACATATATTACCAAGTATTATGTTAGCTTTATACATCGATTTGCTTTGGTATATCCGCCTTCTGGCACACCGATTCAATTTTGGATGTCGTACGTTGTTAAAGAAATTCATTAAATATTTAGAGTTTCAATGAAGATATTGACATTTTAAGCCTTTTTTTTTATTGTTACGGATTGGAAGTACCAAATTTGATGGCTACTTTAGCGGATTAGGATTTTTTTTTCTACAAGCAGTCTTTGTATTAAAGTGGGCTACTATAATTGCTTTGTTATCACTATTTCTAGTGATACACAAATTGAGAATCGCTTCAGTTTGAATTAGAATTAGATGCCGTCTTTTAAAAAAATGAATCCATTGAATAAACGTCTGTCAAAAAGAAAATGTGATTAAGAAAAACTAGAATTGGGCATTTTTTTGCTCAAAAACTAGAACTTGCTGATCGAAATTTTTGCAAAATGATATCGTGATTTCTTAAATGGGAAATTTACATTATTATTTTGTGTATAAACAATTAAAAAATTCGCGATATACAATGTAGACGTAAAACTGAAAGCTGTCAAAACAATACTTAAGTAAAATATTATTTAATCTCACTAAAGGTCGTATTGGCTTATTAACTAATCTCGGTTTTCGGGATGATATGATCGTATATTCTAAAATTTTATGAAATGCGCCGGATCTCTTCATATGATAAACCTTGATAATACTGATGCGCTTCAAATGTTTTCATGTCCGTTGTTTAATAAACATTTTAAGAATTAAATGAAAGCTGAAGGGTTTATCAGGTTACGGTTAAGAAGTCAGATCTATTCCCAAATAACCATCGTGTAGCTTCAGAAAAGACAGGAGCATTAGTTTAGCAAATCATATTAATAGAGCTAAAAGGGTTTAGATTTCAACTAACTCCGAATTTCCGCAAAGAATAATAAGTAACCAAGAAAATAAATTTTCTTAGTTATCAGTTTTTACATTGGGTAAAATGTGAAAGTCCCCCAAATTATTAATTTGAAATGAATATTTTGATGTATGATGTTTTCATAAGTTTGTTATCCAGTTAAATATTATAAGTTTGTTTTCTAATACAATATTATTCATGAAAATAAAAAAGATATTTACTTCTTTTTAAAATATTAAAACGGAAATATTTTTCATTGATACACTCGCATAAAAAATTTAAAGTTGTTTCCCTAGTCGAAGAAAATGTTATGTAATTTATACAAAGAATAAAAATATTTCCAGTATTTCTTAAAAAATTCGGAACATTTTGACCAATTTGGAAGATTGTAGTTGTATATTTGCATAGAAATATTTCATTGAAAATTTTTTCGAAATGGAAGAAAAGCTTTATCTACTTTAATTCATTTTTCTTAAATAACGTTGCTTTAAGCGTTTTTAAAGGAGAATTCAAACAAATTCCTTTGAAATTAAAACACAGCAATTATTAAAAATAAGCATGGTTATTAATTAATATCTTTTCAATTCTGATACAAATTTTCATCATTTTAAATTTATTTTTATCACTTCTAGGCATTTTACACCAATAAATGCAAACCTTTTGTCAGTTCAAGTGGAGACAAAAATGGTTCACTTTACTAAGCCATGAAAGAACTTGTTTCATTAAAAAAAGTCTCAAATGGAAATTTCAAATGTATAGAACATTTAGTTTCGAGACAAAATAGCACCTATTTTTTGTTCAGAATATTTCGTAAATGAAAAGTGACGCTCCAAGGATTAATGGGAATAACTGAAAGGCATAGTTGAAATAGTTGCGAGTAACTAAGCGAGACGCCTACAACGGCACTGATGCAAAGATAGATCCAAAAGTTCCGATGCCACCGTTTCTTATAGAGGTGTAGGGGGCTATGCGAGGAAAAAGACAGCATTGCCTTCAAAGCCTGCCGTCGGTTGTGATGCGAAAATGCATGACGCTTCCACACAAGGAGCTTTATCAAGAGTACAAGGAACTACGGTTATTATCGAGTACAACTTCTGAATTATGTCTTTCTAGATGGGGAAAAAACTGTCCTGAAGTCCTAAATAGTATAATAATCCTGGGAGAAGTAATGCCGTATTCCCTGGCGAAACAAATGAATTTATCTTATAACAGAAAACATATGTTCAATTCACTTTCACAAATGTTCCACACAAAATAAGGCATTTTATTAAGCCCGTAATGTGGAGTTTGGGTTCATCATATCGAGCCCAGATAATATTACAATTCTTCCTTTGTCCAATAACATGCATTTTATATATAATAAATACGCACTTAAGTTTTATAAAGAATTCATGCTTTTCGTTGTATTCATCCAAGATCATTTGTTTTCTTTCTTTCTTTTAAACATTTTGTAAAATTGTACGTTCGAAACTATCGAATAATACTGTAGTTTTAATATGAACAATTCAGTGTCCTTTCTGCTTAAATATCCAATCAGAGGATTTCCTTTCACAATTAGTGTCATGGATTTCTGTACATTTTGGAGATCATTCATTATTACACATGTAGTTTCTATAAGTTTTCAGATAGATTTTACTATAGTTTTAATGCATGCTTTTAGCATTTATTTTGCTTGTATATTCACTTCTAGCATTCCTCATCATTCTTGTACTCAGCACACGCTTTCCAAATCAAGTCCAAACGGATACAAATTTTAGAAAAAAACTTCAGAATTCCTTAACGGTCTATATCCAGGATAACTCTGCTAATGGCACATACCTATTTTTCCTCGCCCAAATCCAAGAATATTCTACAAACCAGGATTTCTTAAACATTTTCCACTAACGACCTTTTATTGAATAAAAAATATTTTGACTACCTGTTTTTTAGTGTATTTGTGTGAAGTATGACCTTGAACCAAAGTTGAAAAACGCCATGTTGAAGCGTTGATGAACGGTAATTAAAAAATATTTATTTGGAAAACTATAAAAAAAACTGATATAGTAATATCAATTCTTTAACTCCTTTGGAAGACAAGTTTCGAAGAATTTGAAAGAAAATCCGGGGTGTTATCGCCCAATTTTACTTCTATGATGTATCATGAGAATTTACAATTAGTAACGTAAGTCAATTTCAATGATAAATATTCAAAAATTATAATTTCGTTTGCTGTTCGACGACAATATTCGCAGCATTTAGATGTGGTCCCCCCTTAAGTTTTATTCTTACATGACAATTTTTTGCTAAGCTTTATCCTAACATGACATAAAGTTCAAGTTCAAAATTTAAGTCAATATTTTAAAAAAATTGATGAAAATAGTTGATGTTAGGATAAAACTAGTTGAAAACAGTTATTTTTTATTTATTTTTCCTGATCTTTATGCTTTCAATATTAGATCCACATTTAGCTACGTGTAACAATTAATCATGCTTTATTAAAGGCTTTGTATGTTTTTTGGATTCTGTGCTATTTCGTTGCAACAAGTACAGTTATAATATGAATCAAAAAATTTCCAGTTTCAAATTTCTTAAGATTGGTTAGTACATTAAGGAGATTAGAAATTGTCCTTTTTGTTACTCTCATATATTAATGAATTATTCATTTTATGGAAAAATGTTCTTACTGAAATAAAACGGGAAAACTATTTACAAACCAAACTCTACATATAGTCAAGTACTTTAGTTTTACATGTCGAAAAATTGTATGATTCATCACGTATTCAAAGTCAATCGTTTACATTTAAGAACAGCTTAAGTTCGTCATGAAAAGGAAAGAACTACACACACACACAAAAAGGTGTAGAGCAAATAAACCGATAAATGTTTTTATTATTAGTAAATGCAAATGGTTAAAATAATTCCAAAGGATCTTCAAAAATTATAGATATACCATGGTTCTTTATAAGAATATATAAATATTATGATAAGAATATTTTCTTGATCATTGTAAATGTTAAGAAATAAAAACCACTTATTTCTGATGTGATAATGCGCTTTGTCACAGGCCTCGCTCAGTTTTAGTTTGACCTTTTTTTTTTCGAAAATTAGCTATCTTGCAAGACGTAATTATCTGCTACAACATTGGACACAGTTTTAATGTCCAAAATACAAATAAAAAACATTTAGTAGAAATATAAAATGGTTAGAACCAATGAAAACGCAAACATATTGAAATGATGAAACAGTGGCGCCATCTATATTTTATTTATTGAGTGTATATCTGCTATTTTAATTGTTAATCAGCGAATGCAAAAATTATGCAGTAAATATGATCCTCATCTCCCCTTCCCCATTAAAACATTTTTTGAGATGGCATTTTTTTTAACCAGTAGGTAATCTTTTATAAACGGCGTAAAATGGAGAGCTCACGATGGAGGAGTTGCATTTTGTGTGAAAATTAGATAAAAACCGAATTATAAAACGAATACCAGTACTTCAAAAAAGATTAAAATCAATCAAAGCACAAAATGTATTTAAAATGAACGTTGTACTAGTTTTTTGTCTTCTCTTAAAAATTTTATAATGTGGTGAAACACTTTAAAAAGTAAATGTTGCTATTATACGCTTACTTAGCACGAAAGATTTTCAACTCTCTTGATAACAACAGTTTTTACAGTCCCATTTGATCGTGTTAGTGAAACTAAGCAATCAAAATAAAGTATAATGAAATGAGTTATAAAAAAACAAAATGAGGCTCATTTGTATAGCCTGATGGGTTAATTACCAGCACACTTGCGCCTTTATACGTGTTATTACGATCCTTTTGAAGCTGTAGAGAAAATTTCTCTTTTCAAAAGCTGAAAATAATCAAACTGCTAAGGAAACTTTAAAAATGGTTATTATAGCTCATCTTGATCCATTCACGAATGGTTTGAGGAAATGCTATAGGTATTTTGCAAAAGAAATTTAAGGACATCACATTACAATTAAAAAAACTTTCTTTCTTTTTCTTTTCTTTTTTTTTTCCTTTCTTTCTTTCTTTCTTTTCTTTTTTCATAAACTATGAAGAATTATTACGAAAAGGTTCGTTCATAGATTAAGTTGCAAACTGATTTTTATGTAAGCTAAAAAGAAGTAAAACAAATATATACTTTCTTTAAATAATAAGAAGTAAATCTTTATTTAATAATAAGAAGTAAATCTTTTTTTTCCTTTCCTTCCTTTCCTTTCCTTTCTTTTTTTTTCTCATAAACTATAAAGAATTATTACGAAAAGATTCGTTCATAGATTAAGCTGTGAACCGATTTTTTTTGTAAGCTAAAAAGAAGTAAAATACATATATACTTTCAACTTACTGAAACAGAAAAATGGCCTTGATGAAACTTAATATTTAATTAAGAATCGAAGAAAAGCTGAGAAGGCATTCAAACAAAAGGAATCAACATTACTAAGTTGTCACAAAGTATTATTTTAACATTAAATAATATGAAAAGCTATATTTATAAATACAAAATGTTCGGTATTTAAACAAACAAATGAAAATTTTAATAGAATTTTAAAAAGATTTTAAAGTTTTAAGAAATTTATTGGAAATGGCCATTTTCAAAAACCTCTAGCATCAAAATAAATAAATGAAGCTAGCATATTTTGACTAACATGGAGATTTCAGAATCCCAATAAATATCTGTACCAATAGCAAAATCATTGCACAGAAGATAAGCAAACATTTATTTTTAGGTAAATTCCTATAGGAATACTAACTCTTGCAACGGTTTTCAAAAGACCTCTGAAAAATGTCTTCAGTTCTTCACCTATCATGGTCTTTAGAACCAGAAATCTCTCTTTGTTCGAATGTCCCTCCCCCCCTTCACACACACAATGCTTTGTCCGTGTTATCTTGAGAACAGAATAGCTAGAGTAATTTTGTAACTCGTCCAATATTTATAAAAATATTGGACGAGTTCGTAAATGGCCCATCTTGGTCAAAAGGGGTGGAAATGATGGGAGGTTGAAACTTTCATTCCGTTATAACTTTCTTAATACTGAAGATAGAAAAATAAACCCAATTAGCCAAATTAGCGCTAAGTTAAGAACAACAACTTTTCTATCCAAAGCTTTTCGATAGCTGTGATATCTTAGAAGTTAGGGGCTGAAAAGGAGTTTTCAAGATCCAAGATCTAATATTGTCTGTTTCTAACATCAACAATTTAGTAACCAGATAGTAACTTAGATGCAAAGGAATCTATCTTTGCCTTCCAGCTTGCTGTGAGAATATATATACTTAACAATTGCATTTTTGTTATATTTTCAGATGTTTGGGACTTCTAAAGTAGATATTAAAAACTAATAAGTTGCATTTTTAAAAGCTTAGAAAGAACTGTACTTTATACACCTATGCTTTTTTTTTTCGTTCGTTCTACCTTCAAAACCTCTTGTTTAAGGCATTGCCTCAATATCTTTATATTTAAAGACAAAGAACTCAAATTTTTAAAACACTTTCGATACTTATTCTTGAATTGAAGTGCAAAGAGTGGTTTTTAAAGGTAGAATATATAATCTAAGGATTTACTATTTCTATTTATCTCTGAATTTTTCTTTATATTTTTAAAAGAGTGAACTATATATATAATATCAGTGAAATTACGAATCAAGATTAACTAAAAATAAATATGTTTATGGATATCCATCTAGATGAATTTTATACAAATTACATGATCAGAATTACAAAACTTTAAAATATGAGTAATCGATTTAGAAAGTTGATTTGTGCGGCGTGATGTATTTTTTTAAACTTAATTTGGAATTAATTTTATTCATTTTAAGCACTTATAAATAAAAAAATACTGGTATTAAGTACAAGTAAACATTGAATAGAATATAAAAAAAGGAAATATGGAGAAGACATTTGAAAAATTTCATCGTATGCAATAAAACAAAATACTAGTCGAATACATTCATTTATTTTTAAAAGCATCTGAAGGTTACACACATTAAATAAATTAATAACGAGATTAAAACTTTGAGAAGACACATCTAAGTCTAGACACACAAATTCTTTAAAGCTGTAATTAATGTTTAATTAATTGAAGTGCGATTTATGGGTCAGAAATATGGAGTGTAAAACATGGCAAGTGTTGTCTGGGTTATATTAACTATTAGAGTCAAAACATGTTTATGTCTGGTTTTTCGAAACCCTGAATGAACTTCATGCCCTTTTAATGGTAGGTTCAACTAGGCGGTAATTTTAATATTTCTTTGCATTTCAATATGCACATGTGATATAATTCAACTACTAAAATTATGACACCTTTGGAAAGTTAAAACCAATGTAAAAAACATGTAATGATAAGCTGGATTCTAGACCACTAATTCACTCGAAAGTTATATGCTTATATGTTCAATTTGAATATTATTATCTTGACATTTAAATGCTGATGATATTATTGAGAGAATTGGAAAAAAATTACAAGTTTTGATTAACAACATAATAATAATTATACAACAAAAATCCACGTAAAATATAGTTTATTTTTTCGAATTGATTTAATTAAATGATATATTCCTAGTTTCAGCCATTTTGATTATTTTATTTTTTGCTTACTTTCAACTTTGTAAAAGGCTAATTGAAATAAAGATGGTTGAATACTGAAAGGAAACTTATTTGATATAAAATTGGTTATTAGTTAATAAATTAAGATAGCTAATATATTTTTTGAACTCCAATGGCAGATGCTTTGTTACGAATAAATGGAGAATAAAGGGTAGATATACAAAATCCAGATATTTTTTTTAAGATATTAATTTTTTCTAAAACAAAGGAAATGGTTATTTTAAAAAAATTACAGTAAGAAAACGTGAAACACACACACACACACACACACACACACACACACGCACGCGCACACACACACACACACACACACGCACGCGCACACACACACACACAC
>JAOUZG010047704.1:3179513-3190204 GCA_026289955.1 Argiope argentata | reverse complement strand
CACACACACACACACACACACACGCACGCGCACACACACACACACACTATGCAATACTTGAACGATTTTGTATGCTGGTTGAAACAAGGTTTTTTTTTTTAATTATAAACAACATAATTAATCCTTTTTCCTAATCTTTCAATTAATCTATTTAACAATTTAAATTACTTAAATACGAATTGAGTAAAAAAATAGGACAATCCGAAACAATTCAAAAATTAAGTCAATAGATGAAAAGCTAGCTAATCGAGAGCATCTATTCTGTTTAGTTAACTTATTTTTGATTCTATAGCCTAATTATTTTTATTTATATCCGATAGTTATAAGGAATTAACAATTTATAATTGATAATCACTGTAAAAAGTGTAATAGGTCTGGGGAAACATTATGGTGTCGAGTTTTATGTCGTACTATCTATCTCAAGAGCAATGATGGTCTCTTCCTGAATATCAATATTTTTTAACGGTGTAAGGGATATTTATCTTATAAAGATAAGATATTTCGGAAAGTAAACAGATATAATAGCCATTATCAATGTTGCAAAATAATGTGCCGTCAGGTTTTTGGAATGGATTTTCTTGCCGAATTGGCTATTCCACATTTTCTCACGCGTTCGCTCAGAAGATAATTCTCAGTCGGTTCCCGGGAGCGGAACACTTCCCCTTTATCTTTGCCGAAAATGGGGATTACCGTCTTGCAACACGTGCACTTCCAGTCCCCCTCAGAAAACACACATCCCCCTCTCACCTCCGCCTTTTTTTTTCTTCCATTCCGCCCCCTTGTCACTTCCTTAACGATGTACTGACAGTGGTTCTAAAAGTATCAACAAATCTTGTCCCTCTTTGGTGGAATTTCTTAATCCGAACTAAATGATGATTTTGATGTTATTAGGATTATATAATGAAAGTAACAAAAATTTACATTCGTTTTATTATACATTTTGAAAGGAAGTCGAAAAGAATACTAGGCATGCACTTCAAAACATTTTAAACAAATGTAAGCTAGAAAAACGAGTTTTAAACTCTTTATTTTTCCTTCGTCTATGTTGATATAATATTCTAATCGATGCTTATATATTTGATGTCCCTTATTATTAAAGAAAGTTATTATAGAATTAAGGAGTTTTATCCTGATTCAAAACCCTTTATCGGAGACAGTGAGCTGGAATTCAAAGAGCACTAGTAACTTTATTCAAAAATTAAAATTAGATCACTTATTACAAGTAATAAAACCAAATAAAGTAAATGATGAAAGGACTTAGAGTCGAAATAACTTGTGAGTAAGTGGTTTCGAGCAACAGGAGCAACGAAAATCCATAATACATGTGGAGCTGAATTACGTTAAAAATTATTTTCAAGGTCCAAACGTTATCACGTTTATGTAGTATGAACTCAAGTATCTCCATGTTATCTGAACATGTATCAAAAGTAAGAGGTCCATCCAATAAAGTTCTTGTACTTCTTCAAAATGGGATGATAATCTAACAAGCGAAGAAATTAAAAATTTTTGTACCTGAATTATTGCTTTAACTATAAAACTAAAACAAGCAAAAACATAAAATGATAATTTATAAAACGCGCGTGAACACATCTAAAGATAAGTACATTTGCGAAAAGATTAATTAAAAATTCTTTTAAAGATAATTTATTGAAGACAGTTATTAAAAATAAACTTTTATTAGTGGGCAAAAAAAAGTAGATTTTTCAAATTGTTTTCTACGTTTAATCTCAAATTTGATATTCTTTATTAAAAACGCAAAACTAGTCAAGTTAAATGACAGTGCATAGAAGGAATCTTATCAAATTTTAGCATTGCCTGAACTATAAAATAATATTTAAGGTACATGAATTATGTATATTATTTCTATGATAAACTATTTTTGTTTCATATTTGAAATATTAAACATAAAATTTTAAATGAGAATTTAAGGCTTTTTAACGGATACTTCTAAAAATGCGTATACGTTTTTTAAAAAATTATTTTACTGTGATGATATTGGTATTGTATCAAAATTATGGATCATTTTAAATCTTACTAAAAAATTGCAAAGTTTTACGCATCTATACATATTTATAAAATATTGCTTTACTTAACTATCGAATTTCTATTTAGCTATTGCTTTAGGATATTTTAAGATAATTAAATTTAGTTGTTCATGCGCTGTTATAAGTAATTCAAATGTTATTTCTTCAAAAACTGCATACGTCTAAAAGTTTTATATATATATATAATAAGAATTTTTTAGACCAAAAAAAATTTTCACAAAAAAATCGGGCGAATTAGTTTAATTTTTCCTCTCCTAAATGCTGCCGTAACGTGAAAAGTAAAATACTATGCAGCAAATAAATATATTATAAATCTTTTCGTTTGAAACAAAAATATTTTTCCTGGGGAAGGCTTGCACTCTATGCTTTGTTTATATGGATAGCTTTGGGTAAATGTTTTGCCCTTTTCATAGAAACGAAGAAGGAATCCTTATTAGAGTATATGAATTAATTTAGGAAAAAACAAATAAAATACAAAACAAACTTCAAGAATTATGATAAAAACCAGCCGTTATCATGCTGTCACAAACAAAAAAAAAGTTAGCTAAGAAGCGTTTGAAAGATATTTACGAACTAAACGCCATGAATGATTATTACGAGCTTGAATGATTAGTAATTTATCATATTATCAAAGTTTTATAGGCTCGGAAAAGTATTATGAAGTTAAATTGAGTTTTATTTTAGCTCAGAAACATTTTTTGAGGGTTTTTTTTTAAAAATGAAATTAGGTGCATAGTATATACATATTGTTAAAAATTATTTAAGAAAGAATATTCCTTAATATTTTTAATCTGGTAGCTGTATATTAATCAAAGACAAATTCATTTTACGTAATAGATTATTAAAATGAAAGTGTAGAACCAGTTGGTTTAAAGTAAGAAAAAATGATTTGACAAGTGAGAACTAAGAAACAAGTGAGGATTAAACAAATTTTCAGATAATCCCAAGCTTCTTTTTTTTAAACTGTAGATAATTTTTTTCTGTGTGATATTGTAAAGGACATGGCAGTTTTGTTGCATATTTCATGCTAAATTATTTCTCACTCCGTCAGAAATACGCCATGCAACTACAGTTTAATTGTGAAATTATGTTTAACCAACATAACAAGACCCCCCCCAGAATATTACCTGAGATAAAAAGCAAGGAATTTCAACCTTAGAAAATTTCATCTAAATAAATTACAGAAATATTCGTAATTCAAAGGACTAAAATATCATGTGCAGTACGTTATTCGAAATGGATAATAACCCATTGAACTTACCAGTGGTATTTTGTTCTCGGTTTTTTTTCTAGAATTCAGCCAAGGCAATTCTGATACACTGTAGCTCTTTGCTTTTATTTACTTTTTTTTATTAAAAAAAGATCGAATCTAAGAAAGTTCAAGGACTTTAGTGAATATTTTCTGCACTCAAATCGGAATTGAATTTTCTCAATTGTTCTCATGCTGTCAAGCAAATCAAATGACTAATTGCTTTCCGAAGTGTGATAATGAAACTTTATTCGTGATATTCTCTGACCTGTGAACCTGCTGTTTTCAAGGGTTCAACTAGAAGAGCGGATCTAAAGCATATATCTAAAGATGACACAGGGATTCAACTGAAGAATCCTACCATTGTTCAAAAGTACGCAGACCCTTCAGCAACCTGTAAATAAATGAAATGCTTCCATTGCTGTAAGGTCGCAACAGGATGAGATAAAGACAAATTGGATATTAATCTCTTCCTTAAAGAAGGATCTGACGTTATTAATAGTGTTCTCTACGGCGGAGTGACAAAGAAGTAGCGAAAGATGCCAAAGGTACTTTAAGGGCGCTTTGATACCGGCAGGATTGGCAACCTCCCAGTGGTACAGAGATTTTTCTTCTTCTTTTCCTTCATCTCTTCTTTTTTTCTCCTCCTACTCTTTTTTTTTCTTCCCCTTTTACCCGGGCTTAGAGCATCCTACAAGACGGCACATGAAAGTTAATGACAAAGCCTGAAATTCCAAGATTCGGTTGACTTTCGCAATCCCATCTTTCGGTCCCTTTTCGTTAAGGGAGCTGCTTAACAGTAAACAAATCTATTAATTTGAAGAATATATCAATCTGACGAGAATAGCGTGCTTCGAATCACAAACAGAATTTTTCAAAATCAAATGTAGGCTTGTTTATTTAAGATGTTTATTTGAAGCTCGCTCCATGTTCATTCGTTTTCGAAAAAAACAACATTGATGCATTGATGAAAAATGGTGCCTGAAGTTTATGGTGCAAAAGGAAAGCATAAATAGCTGTCCAAAAGGCGTTTTGTGGATGAAAGTTGTCAGCATTGCGTTAAAGAGGCATTTAGGTTTTTAAAGGGATATTTATCTCTGTATTTAAGAAAAGCAAGAATAGTAATATTTTCTTATGAAATAATAACTTGGAGAGTGTATTTTTTGGAACAAAGTAAAGTAGTTTATAGCGCATGCTCAATTCTTTCTAAAAGTTGTTTGCTCTTCTATCAAGGGAAATAAACTGTGTATTTTAATGAAACAGAAGCATAATTATATTAAGACTTGACAAAACTGAAAGAAAATACATATTATTAAATGCCACAGAGTACTGAAGGTAGCATCTGATGAAATATAGACAAAGAAAAAAAGACATTCTATCGTTTAATATTTAAATTTATTTGTTAAATCAAACATTTATAGTCAGCTGTTATGATTCCTTAAGATTAAAAGTAAATATCTTACCTCTTATTAAATAGCTTTTAGTGATAATTATTTTTATTTTCAAGAATAAATTTATTGTTTTCCTCAATTTTTATCTATCAATTAAAGCTTTTATCACAAGATCAAGGTGCTACAATATTTGGATAGATTTGATACATTTTGAACTCGCAAATAACTATAGTGAATCATTGTTTAATCCTTTATTTACCGAATTATTTTACCATCGATTTTTTAAATTCATTTTTGAACCATTAATTATGTTTCGGTACTGAATAAATCCAGAAAGAAGGAAAACTTTTTTAGTTAATTTTATGAATAATAAGACTTGAATGTCATTTTTAGATGATATCTATTACTTTTTGTTGGAAAAAGTGTTTTTCGTGTTCTTTCAAATACTGTTAGAAAAAAATCATTCTGAAGGTATCAACCAGATTTAAACGTTACTTTTAAGTACGCCTCTAAATAAATTGTTAAGTATGGTGTGATAAACGGTAATTCTTAATAGATGTTTGGCACAGCTTGACCCTTGCGCCAGAAAAAATAATCAATCAGTCTTAATAGATGTTGATCCTCTTTAGTTAACCCTTTATCTACTGACGATACATATAAGTACCACTTAAATCTGAATTATATTTTTGTAATATGACTATTTTTGCCGATGGTATTCTAAAAAATTCGGAGAATGTAACCCAAATAGCAAGAAGTTAACATAAGCTAAAGGTATAAATGAAAAATATTTAATAAATAGTTCAATTTAATATTTCTATTAATTAAAATTTTTCTCTTGGGTTCTCTGTGATTATTCTGTTAGAAAACTTTACTGGTGCAAAAATGAAGTTGGAAAATTGATAGCAACAATAGATAAAGGGTTAACTGAAAGAAGAAATTAACCCCTTAACATGCGAATTTATTTAACTGCCCAATTAGACGACACATCCTATCTTGACCATTAATTGTTATTTTAATTCCTATTATAATGTTACGAGCTTTAATATATTGAAAAGTTTCTAAGCGACCCTTGCATTTTAAATTGCTGGATATTTTCACTTAATTACGGATTAAAAATTAAAAGTTCAATAATTCGATGCGCGTGTCAGAGACGTCATTGTATGTAAAGTGGTTAAGATGCGATACATATGTTTTATGTTTCTTTCATATAAATTAGTCTGTGATAGAAATTAATAATGACACACTGCCCAATTCATCTTAATTACAGCTTCTTAAATTATGAATCCTAAGCAGACGATCACATAAGTGAATTTTGGAGCCTTAGAAAAATTATCAGTCAAATTCTTTGATAATATGAAAAAAAAATTATAAAGTCGTTTTGATTGAAATAAAAAGAATTCTATTAAAAACTTAACTATAATATCTTTAACGTTTAGTTCTTTTTTTTCAATCCATGTTTTAACATGTTTTTATTTATGCCCATACCTGGATTTATGAACAAATTTCAAACTGATAAAAAAGTAAGCACTACATTCTACGAAGCATCTTGTTGAACAGTTGCAAAAATAGTTACAATATATAATAGGAACTAAAATTAAGATCCAATTCGTTAAAGCAACAATCAATTTCTATTAATCATAGTCAGAATTTTTTTCTTCACTTGTAGAAAGAAAGATACTCACCGAAATAGCATAATCACTGTTGCATGCAAGAGAAAAACAATTAATTCAGATCAAAAAGGAAAAAAAAAGATACCTTCAACAAAATCATTTATTTCTCAGAAAAAAAAATTAACAGAAGCATTTGTTTCTATTTTAGTAATACAGAAAAAAAAGTTGGTGGTATAAAGATAGTTGACCAAAGCACTCAGCTCCAGAAACTTCGCTTTAAATGCAAAAAAGAAAAGTATCTAATGAAAGCCGATTCATCACCTTCGCACTGTATCTGTTGTACGAGAAAAATTAGATTTTCAGCCTTCATAAAATAACGAATGAAAAATCTTGTCTGGAGAGGAAAGTCTTCCCGATTTTTAACACTATTCATCTTCCGCTTTAAAAGTTAATCTGGATCGGTAACATGCTTAGGGAAACATTAGATGTTTAAAAGAAGAAGAAAAAAAAAATGAAATGTGTTGATGAAAGTGCAGAGCAAGAGCCAAATGTTTCAATTTACGCCAGCTACCCTTTTCCCCCGCATTCAGGAAATTAAGCATGTTTTAAAAATAAGGAAGTTATAGGACATGAAGATATGTGCACGTAAAGCGACAGGTACAAAAAGATCATATAATCATCTCTTTATTCTAAAGGAAGAATGAAAAGAATTAAAGCTGGTTTAAATATTAAGTGATTTCAATTTAAATGCAATGAATGTCCATATGGACAGATCTTGGGTAGAATCAAGTCCCGAATTCAGTACCGGGTAGAATGCAGAGATTGTACTGTAATAAATATTTACCATTTCACTATAATAAATATTTACCATTCACTGTAATAAATATTTACCATTTAAGTGCACTCTTTTCATTTAAATTTATTTCTATTCTAGAAAAATCTAGATCTTACTTTAAAATTCTGCATAAGTTTTCTAGAATATTTATTAAATGTATAATCTCTGAGCACCACAAGTTTTCTTATGAGTTGCTTCGAAATGATAAATTTAATTTATTGTTAAAATGCGTTTTGTAATTCCTTGCTTCTTCAAGACAATATTTCTAAATAAGGACAGGGATGAAAAGAATTAAAGCTTGTTTAAATATTATTAAGCAATTTGAGACTTTCAATTAAATGCAATTAATGTCCATATGGACAGATCTTCGATAGAATCAAGTCCAGAATTCAGCACCGGTTAGGATGCCAATATTTTATCACTATAATAAATATTTATCTTTTAAGTGGACTCTTTTAATTTAAATTGTTTATTTCTATTCTAGAAAAATCTAAATCTTACTTTAAAATTCTGCATAAGTCTTCTAGAAAATTTGTTAAATGTATAATCTCTGAGCACCGCATGTTTTCTTATGTTATGAGTTGCTTCGAAATGATTAATTTATTGTTAAAATGCGTTTTGTAATTCCTTGCTTCTTAAAGACAATATTACTAAATCAGGACAAGAATGAAAAGAATTAAAGCTTTTAAAAATATTATTAAGTAATTTGAGACTTTCAATTAAATGCAATGAACGTCCATAGGGACGGATCTTCCGTAAAATCAAGTCTCAAATTCAGCACAGGTTAGGACGCCGTGGTTTTATCACTGTAATAAATATTTATCATTTAAGTGCACTCTTTTAATTTAAATTGTTTATTTCTATTCTAGAAAAATCTAGATATTTCTTTAAAATTCTGTGCAAGTTTTCTAGAATATTTATTAAAAGTATAATCTCTGAGCACCGTAAATTCTCTTATGTTATGAGTTGCTTCGAAATGATAAATTAATTTATTGTCAAATTGTGTTTTATAATTACTTGCTTTTTCAGAATAATATTACTAAAATAATAAAATGTGATTATTCAAAAGATTTTATATCATATGTAATTAATTAAACATTGTCTTAAATGTGTATGTCATCGTTAACGAATTAAGGACATTTAATAATTCTTGCAAAGAAATAACGAATTATGGACGATAGTGTTTAAAAGGTCATTCAGATAGAGTGCTTGTCACCTTCTTCTGTACACAATATTGAAGATGTTATAGTAGAGGGTGGAATAGGACCTATTGAACTGATGGCTCCAATCGGAAAGTTAAAATAATCGTACCAAATTAAAAGTATAAATGTCTATAAAAAGATATAAAAACCAAATCCTCTTTCCAGATAAAGCTTTATAGATATCAAGTCTTCCTTTTTTGTAGAATCTGATCTACAGTAGGAAATTTCTGTTTGGTAAACTTCTTTTAAAGTCATATTTTGAAGGGATTAAAGGAAGTATTATCGTGGCTCAATGGTCGGCAAAGTGCGGCTCCGGAGCCGCATGTGGCTCTTTGGCCCCTTAAGTGAGGCTCTAATTTCGCATTAATAAATATTTATTATGAAATTTAGTTTTATTTAGTGTAATAAAAGTTTGCTAAACAAGCAGATTTGGCTCCCTTTTTTTAAAAAAATTGCTGTAATATACATATTTGGCTCCCAATTTTTTGAAAAATTGCTGTAATGTACATATTTGGCTCTTTGGCTAATAAGTTTACCGACCACTGATCTAGCTGGTTATATGGATTTATAATTTCTCAAATATCGGTAAAAATATATTGAAATTATAAATGGTTGTCTTGAAAGTTTTTTGAAAATTAAAACACACATTAGGAGAAGAGAATAGCGCATTTACTAGAGAATATGCGCGAAAATTTTGTAGATACAATTTCCGCTGCTATAAAATTAACTTATATTATGCTCAATGTATTTAAATAGAGGGGAACCAGGATCAGGCAAATGATGTTCAATTTTGGAAAGAATTATTAGAGAGGGTCTCAAATTTACAGGCATTTTCAAAAAAAAATTGTTGCAATTCAATTTCTTCTAATTGAAAGTTCAATTATATCACTTACAACTTTCAACTAGAATAAATTGAATTCAAAGAGTTTCGTAAATTATTCATCTGTAGGAAATATGTCTTAGTACAATACTGTCTTTGATTTCTTAAATGGCCATATATAAGCATATTTCAGCAAAGTGCTGTTTGTTTATTCCTTTAAATTTCGATAATATTGGTACCGGTAAATGCATTGGTTTCTTAGCCCTATTACTTTCAAATTAGTTCTTCTAGATTAAAAAGCAAAAATAACGTAGAATTTCTTTACGAATATTGTCGGACTTCGATTACCTAGCAGAAACGTTGAATTGTAAGAAAAGATTAGTTACCAGAGAGGTAGTTTTCACTAAAATAAATTTCCTTAATATAGTTTAATAGTATTTATATACAAGTTGATGAAGACGGCGAACGAAATCAATTTAATAAACAGGATCAAAATACTGTATCTCAAATTTTACATTAAAGTAAAGCATTCAAATGTAGCTTCGAACGTTATTTCGTTTTAAGTTTGTAGCGTCAGCCTTATCAGCTAGATAATATCCTTCGAGCTGAAGGGTCCCTTTTGCTTGAACGGTATATCGCTCGGCTACTGGCTCAAACGTCGCAGGTTCGTACCGCGACCTTCACTTGCTACAAGTTGTTCCAAAGTTTTTTTTCTTTTCATTCACCTCATTTAGTTCGGTTTATCTTCATATGTCATTAGCCAAACCTTCATTTGGTTATTTTTTTTTTTACTTTTTATCTATATGGGCTCATTTATATTTGAATAAATGTTTTCAACCGAATTGGTACTTCGAGTAAAGAAAAACTAAGGAACTTTACCTTACATAATCAAAACAAACACAGTCTCACATTTAGACTGGGATTTCTCAAAACGCTGATCACGAAATGTTTTACAGAATTATTCTTTAGACTAATTGACATTATAAGCATGTTATTATAAATAAATCAAAAAAGTAAGATAGTTATTATAAGTAAACCAGAAAAGAGATTTGAATTAAAAAAATTTCATTAAAAGGATTTTTAGATGATTATTTTAAAACTATTAAGTTATTATTAGTATTTCATTTTTGAAACACAAAAAAGATGATGATGGTATCCACTTATCCTCGTATTACAGAGAAACGATATACAGAACTTTACTTTAGGAATATTTATAATTAAAAAAATATGCATAGAATACTTAATTGTTTATAAAAACGATTATAATTAATCATATAAAAGTAATTCTAAAAATTGATAGAAATAAATCCCCTGAAAAACCACCAATGAATTTAAAGAAAAATAAAATTTCTAATGCAAAAAGCTTAAACGATCAGTATGGCAATATTATCCCTCTATTACAAAAGTTTATGCATTTTGTCGACTGGCGCTATAACGAGGATAATGGTATGATTGTCAAGAGAGTGTCTGTTGTTACATCTAAAAACTGGTTATTATATTTATAAAAAATATTTATTCTATTATGTCTCAAAAATATAT
>JAOUZG010047704.1:3133608-3154513 GCA_026289955.1 Argiope argentata | reverse complement strand
AGATATATTAAAGGAAAATAATAAATATTTCTAAGTTGAAAAAAATTCTTTTTTGATTTCTAACTCAATACTTAAACGAAAAGCCAACTGAGATAAAATAAATAGTAAATAGAAACTAAAATTTACTAATATTTTTAAATCAAGAATTTTCACAATGGTTTCAATACTGACTTTATATGAAATTTAGACTAAGAAAGAATCACCGATTAAAGAGAAAAGTAAGTTTAGTTACTTTGTTATGAGTATGAATTCTAATTTGTAAATAATCAGCTTTCAATTCTTAATTTTACATTAAGACATGCTTGGGTCGGGTAAAAAATTCTTTATCTTAATTACAGTTTCATCACTTCCGCTGATAAAAAATTTGGGAGAGATGCTTACTACAATTATCAGAACTGGTTAAGGCCTACATAATAGTAAAAGTGAATTACTATCAAAATTTGGAGCTTAAAAATATTTTATTGAAAAGACTATAATTAGACCAAGTTATATAAAATATTAATTGATCCTTTTAGCCGGCATTAATACTGGAAAACCGGCTGGCCGTCAAAGGTGGCTAGTTATAAAATAAAGCTATAAATAAAAGATAAACATAATTGTCAAGTGTGGATACGCAGAATTTTCGTCTGAAATACGAATGCTTATCATCTCAGTCGAATATAAAGCGAATTCAATCAAGAGGACAAAGCCATGCGATTACTTTCACTCCCACTGCATTAGTTTGTATCTTGGTTGGTCCATTTTTTTTAAAAAAACCTGTAACAATTTTTATTCAGTCATTACCTATACATTACATGCAACAATTGAATAATGTATTAAAAAAAGAGGAAGAAATATTTACTAACGAGAAGATATTGTATCCAAAGGATACAAGAAATGAAAGTGAAAAAAATATTGATTTTAGAAAAAAAATAATAAGGGCTAGCCACAAGTAGCATGTCAAAATATATGAAGAAATCAGTGTATATGTGATGTAATTTTAGTTGCATGACCGAACGGAAGATGCCTTTAAAATGAGATTCAATTAATTGTTGACAAAAGGCATACTTTTTGCAGAAAAATAAAGGTATGATGCGTTCGTTCACATCAGAAGTTTATAACTAGATTCTGATAGGGATTTTTTTACACGTGTCGACTTAGGAAAGGGAATCCCTATCGGAAAATCTGCGTGTCTTTGAAAAATAAAGCGTAGATGTTAATAATTTTTATCCCCTCGCTCACAGCGTGGGAAATAACGGAATCCTCCTTTTTTTAAGCACGTGTTAGAAATAATTTAATAAAAAGTGTGATTTGGATTAGGAAATAAGTGAACATTTTATAATGAAGTTAACAAGGATAATTTAGGATAGAAAATTAATTAGGATTTAAATTAATTTAAGAGATATCAAAGTATTTATATGCATGCTTTTGTCCATTCTTAAAATATAGAACGCAATTTAAATTTTCGTCATTTCATATTTTAATAAGAAAGATACTATAAGAGCATAAAACTGTTATGGATCCTGTGTTTGGTTTGGAATGGTTTCATTTATCACTTCTGTAAAATTCTTCAATTTACTTTACCTTAACTTTTATAAAGATGATTTTATTGATTATTCAATTTCATGTCATTAAAACGTGAACTATTGGTACAATTAATGAAAAATTTAAAAAATTGTTTTATATTAATTGATCAAACTTGATGTTTTGAACTTTAGTTCATTCAGTTTAATGGAATTCGCTTTGTAATATAAAACTTTAGGATTTTAGCCAGAGTGTAATCCTTATTTTACCTTTATCAATTTGTTTCAAGGTAAAATAAGGATTACATTCTGGCTAAAATCCTAAAGTTTTATATTACAAAGCGAATTCCATTAAACTGAATGAAATAAAGTTCAAAAACATCAAGTACACAAAATTAAACGCAATAATTTACATAAACATAATTGAATACATCATCGCAAATTCTATTAATATTAATATAGTAAGCAAAGCTTATGAGAAATCATAGAGTTTTCATTATCTTATCTATGAAAAATTAACTACTTATTTCCCCCCTTCCCCAGGTATAATTTGATTTGCTGTCTTTTCTTTATGTTTGTAACAAAATAAAATCCAAAATGTTATTAATTATAGTAATTAAATGAAATTAAATGTTGTTTATAATTATCTGTCATATCACTACAACTTTTCAGATTTAAAGATTGTTACACTATCTTTAAATTATTTTTTGCATTCGTAAAAGAAGACTCATATAATAACCAAGTTTTTGAAGCAGAAGTAAATAATTAAATTTTTTCTGTATATAAGTTTCTATAGTTTACAGCATCTTCATCTTCTTGTACACCTTAAATTTAATCGAATTAATTCCCATTCAAAAAAGTACGCTCTTATTTGTTCATACTTACATGCAAAATTTTGAAATTATGAAGGTTCTTTAAATATTTTCACAGTAATTCGATAAAATAAAGCAAATGATCTCAGCGGAGTTTTAATTCAATATAGGTAAGATGAAAGTTTTCATTTTCTCATTATATTTAATACTTTTTGCAGAAGCGTATTACAATTCAAGATATATTTATTTCTGATGAATATTTGAAATTTTTCTCTCATTTAGAGCATTGAATTAGTTGTTAAAACATAAATTTCCAAGATATATTCCAATAAAATTAAAATATACATTTTCAACCAAAAATTTAAATAATATACTCGGATATAAGTACCATAAGGATTTAATATTTTATGGTAGGCAAAATGATTAGAATTTACAAAATGAGTAAAAATACCGGCACTTCTTAATAAACGAAAAATAAATAAATAAATAAAGGGTTCCTTCATATACTAAAATTTTTACAGATCAACTGTACTATTACATTTGTTATTAGATAGAATCATCCCCTTTTCTGGAAATTGTTTGCATCGCTACAGCACAAACCTTTTATCTTTTGTTGAATATCTTTACACAGTATTTTAAAAATCAAAAGGTGCGCACGGTTTCTGCTTTTATTCGAAATTTCAAGAATCAAGAAACGTATATCTGGATGAAATGACAGTTTGCATTATCTTTAATAACAGGAGCGAATTCATCGGATTTTTGAATGAACATTTATTTTTATTTGGAAGTTTTCTGAAAGAGGATTTAAGAACTGGGGGGAAAACCTTTCTTTGCCAAAGGAAGAAAACTTCGTAGTAAAACAAATGATAAGAAAACTGTTGATATCAATCAAGTCTCTATTCACCGACTAATCGATGAGCTATTTCGAACCATACAAAAAAAATGTTTTAGATTGTAAGAAAAGAATTTACAAATAAGAAAGTAGCAAATATCTGCATCATTGCGAAAATTTGACATCATATATCTTACCACAATTTTAGATTAGTGAAATAGATAAAAAAATAAATAAAGTATTTAGATTCACAAAATAATGAGTAGCATCGCCTTAGAAAATCTCTAAGATAATTATATTTAACTGCCAGCTATAAAAATTTCATCCTCCAATGTAATTCATGGGTTAATATCAGCTTTCTGATGTCACCCAGTGTTGAAATATTAAATGCTAAAAATTGGCTACGTAAATTTGCTAAATAAATGATGATGATTGATGAGATTGCTAGATAAATGAACTCAGTATGCGGCAAGATTTCCAAGTTTTATTTCATGTATGAAATTTTGCCTCTTCTAGAGAATTGAAATATATAATTTAAATATTTCTTATATTGAAATATATTTGAAATATATAAACCTATAATTTCAGAAAAATCATTATAGTTTTGTAGAAGAAAGAAATAACACAAAGATTTTCACCCTTTCATGAATGACAGTATTCATAAATCATTATAGAGAGAGGACGGGTAATATTGTAAAATGCCCACTTTCTGAAGAATTTTGGAGTTAAAGTGTAATGAATGCACATACTCTGCAAAATTAACCCTTCACACTCCAAAAAATAATTAGATGCATAATTATTCACCTTATACAAAGATTTGTTTATTGCTATGAAAAATAAGTACATATAATTAATTTTTTAAGTCAAATTTCTTTGAAAAATTAATCTACATCTCTTAACCATTATGTTGGCGTTTTTAACAATTAAATTTGAAAAATGAATAAATAAAGCGTCAAAATGAGGTACCGTCTTGAATGGTGCCGCAGAGGCACCATCAGAGTACGAAGAGTTAAAGAAGTAATTTATGATCTCCCATTATGATATTAATTTTTATACTGATAGTTTTTTAGAACTTCTGACACTTTTAGCATTTTTTAGCACTTCTTGCACTTTTAGCACTTCTTACACTTTTAGCACTTTTTTAGCACTTCTTCTTTCTCACTTCGTGACCCTTTGCAAGTTATTCTGGATATGATGCATAGAAAGTATACATTTTTATGAGATTGCTTTGATGAAAGGAATGTTTCCGAAATCTTCCTGTTTTCTGTGAAACAAAATAAATGGAAGAAATAGAGGTTGAATTATTTAAAAGCGGGAATTCTATAATTAAAAGATTGATAGGATACTATTATTAAAAATCCTAAATGGAATGGGGAAAAGCTGTCCAGGCTTTAAAAAAAGGATTAAATGAAACGTTAAAATCTTTAGATTATAACACTTAAAAGAGACGGGGCTGCCAAATAGCAACCTCACTGAAATTTCGAAGTTAGTTTCATACAACAGAAACTCAGCAAATACAAGTATAATCAATTTGTCTTTGTCTACTTTTAGGCATCTGCCGGACTGAAAGAGATAGTGTAAAATGCTTTGAGGTAAGCTATGGCATTGAGTTACTGAACATAAAGGACTTCTTTTACATTTTAAAATTACATTTAGAATGAAAAGGGATGTGATTTATTAGAAGGAAGGCATGCCAAAAGATTATAAAGGCTCCTTTGATTACAAATCTTAGGTTTACTGAAGCTAAAATACTTGTTAGTAGCAAAGCGAAAGAGAATGAGAGGCTGCCAACTTTATGATAATGTGGTTTTATCGTCTTTGCTCATCCGACGAACTGTCTTTGCTTTCACCAAGGTGGACTGAAATCACTGAGGTAGTAAAGATAAATGGCTCCTCGGGGAAGATATTGAACCACTCAGGCACGTTTCGCTTTCAAGAAATGAAACAAACATCAATATTTTGCTCACACACCCTCCGCAGGATTGGTGTGCAAGTCATCTATAACTCCTTATCTTCTCAGGACACTATATCATGATTTAAAATGAACTTGGAGACTTTCTTTCAACTATCTATCTCTGATTTTGATATTTACTTGATACATTAATGTATTCATTCCATTCATATATCTTTTAATTCAAATATTTGGAACAGATTATCAAATGAAATAATTCATCAGTTCCTATGCAGATTTTTTTTCGAATTGTAACATAGCAGTTAATAATAGGAAAATAATAAAAGACAGCATTTTTAATGTAGAGTAAAAACAGAGAAAAAAATAAACCATTAATTGCACAGGCATTATGAAATTAATCATTACTTTTGAGGTCAAAAGACTATTAATTGCTTTAGCGGTCTGAAACAGCAGTTGAAGCATTGAAATCACATGTTTGCTAAATTTCAGTATATAAGAGTAGAAAATTCAAATCTTTTGTAGTAATGTTTACTGCTTTAAAAATATAATATTTTTGTGTTGATTACGTTGAAGTAAAAAAATTTCTTAGAGACAGAAAAAAATATTCGAATATTTTATCTTAAAACTTCCTATTTTTAATTGAAGCTTCTCAGATTTCCTATTTAGTCAGTCATTCAGTCAAAAAGATAAATATTTATAATTTTTGAATAAAATATATCTAGAATGAACAGGGATGTGATTTATATACAGAAAAGTATACCAAAAGATTATAAAGGTTCCTTTGATTTGAGGAATGTAGATTAGATATTTCCCTTTTTCTTAGACTTTCTTTTCGTTTTTTCTCAAGGTAAAAAGAATTTCAACATATACATCTGGAAATTTTATTCACTGCTTCAAAATGAAATATTCGTTGTAAATCTGTGATATTAGTTTTCTTTTGATTCTGAATAATCTGAAATACTGTATGCAATTCGCTGTGTTGTAGTTAATTTAGATTGCTTAACTAATAAATGTTTAATAACAATCTTAGAACTTTACAGTAGTAAAAAAGGTATATAGATACACAAAAAAAAAATCAATAAGACAGATTTTCTTTTACAATATAAAAAACACGAAAAATTAATTTAGAGGAAATATACTAATTACAAATAAGCAAAAATAATAAAAGAACTAAGTTGAAGCTTTAAAACATGTTTATTGTAGAACATGCGTAAATGGACACAATTTATATATAAATGTATTTTATACAATTCATATTGTATTAAGGCGACTTTGTGATCTTAAATTCTCAGGGTTTATTTTTTAAATATGTTTTAAACAGGGTGAACAGAATTTAAAAAAAAAACTTTTTAAAATGATAATTTTTTTTTCATTTTTTTCAAATTTCGTCTTTACTGTTTTGAGATTGCAGCATACAAGAACCGTGTAAGATAAATTTTTCTGCAATTCAAGCAACTGAAAGTAAAATTACTGAAGCTTAAATGTATTCGAATGAGCAACTGAACCAATACTGATTGTTAGCAAATGACAAATGTTTGACAAAATTGCGAGATTCGTAGTAAAAAGTAAGTTCGTTGAAGTGTGTGTGTGTGTGATGATATTTTAAAATCGAATTTAAACTTAATTAATTTCTAAATTTCTAGTTCAATTCAGCCCATATCAACTTTAATTTAAAATACTCTCTTATTTTCTGATCTCATTCCATCTTTTCTATTCAATTAATTCAACAGAAGAGCTGTGAAAATGTTTAAAATTACACTTTCACGCGCTCCAAGTGAAAGGAATAAAAAAATTCGGGACTTAAATTCCTCTAAAAGATCCCTATGATCCGTTGCCTGTGGTCGGCGTGTGTAGGAAATCCTTATCGGAATCTCATCGTGTATAAGAGTGTGGAAAATATTTCCTCTTTTTTAAATTCTCCTCATTACGTGTTGTGTTGTTCTGTGCTGTGTTCGTCGCTTCTGCTTGCAAAAAAAAAAAAAAAAAAAAAAAAAAAAAAAAAAAATCGTGCCTTCGGAAGGGAAATAAAACGAAATTAAAAATTCAAACTGCCTTCCCTATCTTCGGTCACGACTCTGTTCCAAAATTTATATACATATAATATAAATCAAAGGATTGTACATCTTTATAGATTCACAAAATAAGTAATTCAACCAATGAAATTTCAAAACTTTTAAAAAAGTAATGATTTCTAAAAATATCTACTTATAATGTCAAAAAATGAATTATTCTCTGACAGTATGATAAAACCTATCTTTCCCTCTACGAACTCTACCACTATAACGACAGTTTGAAAATGTAACCTTCTTATTCCACTTAATTCCTTCTTGCAAACATAAGCATTTATTTATTTGTAAAACAGAAACATATATTTTATATCCTTTCTTAACAAATTTATCCTGTTAAAGCCTATTTCTTAATTTTTTAAATTTATAATTAAATTTTTGATATAATATATAACGGTAGGGTGTTTTGCGGTGTAGAAGAGTAATGGTTATCAATAGTTCTTCGGTTCAGAGTTTCCCACTGTACTTGGAGTAATTAGTGAAATGTAATTCATAATCAATTTTGAAATTAAAGACTAATAAATTAGGATTATATTCTGGAAAGGATACTTTCTTCAAATTAAAATTGGCATTCCATTACAACTATTGAAACAGCTGAAAAATCTTAAAATTTTTTAAAGCCATTTTTATTTGATGATTATTTGAATTAGAGAAAACTGCCATTTGAAAATAGAAAAATAAACTCCATCTTATTAGATCAATGATTGTGTAGACGAGAAAGGAAGAAAGAAAGAAAGAAAGAAAAGGGTGGGGGGAAGAGGGACTCAAAACTCCCTGATTTTTAAGGCGGAATCTCTAAAGGGGAAAAAATCGAAAGGAGCTTCGCCTTTGTCACTTCGCCATAAAATTGACAAGAACTTCTGTCTTCCTGTTTCCTTAGCGGCACCTTTTAAGACTAAGATTAAGTAAAGAAAACAGAGTTTAGAATCGGAAGTCGCATATAGACAAAACCTTGCTATCCGTCAAAGTCAAATAATCCTTCTCTGAATCGGTTATCCTTATTTACTTACTACACTGGTCAACAGTGATTTTGTTACATGGCTAATATTTGCTGAGTCTTATGTATTTTTGGGCGCTGAATCCAAATATGAAGTCAGAATTTCTCCATCGGGCTTAGTTTTTTTGTAATACCTCTTTCTGTATTCCTAGCAAGGTCATTCAGGGCATGAACCATGTGAGTGAAATATACTTATCTCTAATTAATTTATTATGTTACTGCAATTATATTGATGAAAATTAAAGTAAAATAACTTATCAGTTTAATAACAATTCATTACAAGCGACTAAAACAATAAAATTAATGTTATTATATGCAGTACATCATACTGTAAGATAGGGTTCGATTACATCACCTATTAGTCACACCGCATGAGTCACTCATCATACTCCATGAATTACAATGTTAATGACTCAGCACTGGAGTACATTAAACAAACACTGTCAATTGCTGACTAAGAATGAGTAACTATTGCAACAGTTTAGTGCGAGCTCCCATGCGAATACGTTCATGGTGCAACTACTTTTCTAACTACTTATAATACAGTTTGTATCGCGTCAGTGTAGCTGCAAACATTATGTGTGTATGAAGTTTTAACATTTTTGCAATTTGTGTTTGTCAGTGGGTATATAACAGTGAACTTATAATAAAAATGCCACGAAATTGTATAAACCATCCAAATAGTTTCTGCTACATCTGTGGTGAGTTAACATTAAAGTCTCAGAGGAGAAATATAACTCCACTGATAAAAAAAGCATACGAGTTATATTTTGGATGTAAAGTTGGCGATCAAGACAAATCCTGGGCACCTCATATTTGTTGCAATTCTTGTGTAACATTGTTAACTGGATGGCTGAATGGATCTCGTCACATGACGTTTGCAATTCCAATGGTTTGGAGGGAACCAAAGGATCACTCAATGGACTGTTATTTTTGTACAACGAAAATATCCGGTATTACAGCTAAGACAAGACATACGGTTACATATCCTAATATTCCTTCTGCTTTAAGACCTGTTCCTCATAATACACAACTCCCAATTCCAGTACCACCAAAAACATGGGAATTAGATGAAGATGCTGTTACTGATCAAGATAAATCAGATTTATCTAATGATGAAGATACGAGAGACACAGACTTTTTAGACAATACAAACGTAATACCACACTTGATAAATCAGTCAGAATTAAATGATCTCGTTCGTGATCTACATTTATCAAAAAATCAATCAGAACTTCTTGCATCACGTCAGAAAGGATGGAATCTTTTGCAACACGAAACAAAAGTATCTGCTTTTCGTGACAGACAGTGTGATTTTGAACGATTCTTCAGTCAGTATAAGAACTTAGTTTACTGTCACGATGTGGACTCTTTACTTGAAGCTTTTGGACACCTTCACCATCCTGATGAGTGGCGTCTTTTTATCGACTCTTCAAAACATAGTTTGAAAGCAGTCCTTCTTCATGTAGGAAATAAATACCCATCAATCCCTGTAGCTCATGCAGCAAACATGAAGGAAACATACGAAAGCATGAAACTTGTGTTGAATATGATTAAGTACGAGAAACATTTATGGCATATTTGTGGAGACCTGAAAGTAATAGCACTGTTACTTGGTTTACAACTTGGGTATACGAAATTTTGTTGTTTCTTGTGTGAGTGGGACAGCAGAGACCGCATTAATCATTACGTCAAAAAAGAGTGGCCAAAACGAGAAAGATTGGCTGTGGGAGAGAAGAATGTTGTACACCCAGCCCTAGTAAAACCTGAAAAAGTGTACCTCCCGCCTCTACACATTAAGCTAGGCTTGATGAAAAATTTTGTTAAAGCAATGGATTGTGAGGGGAATGGATTTCAGTATCTAAGAAACAAGTTCCCTAAATTAAGCGAAGCAAAGATAAAAGAAGGTATATTTGTTGGTCCAGATATAAGAAAATTAATGAGTGATACTGAATTTGAAAAAAATTTGAATAACTGTGAAGTTGCTGCTTGGGAATCTTTTAAAAAAGTTGTTAAGAACTTCCTTGGAAATTACAAGGCAGATAACTACAGAGGACTTATAACTGAGCTTCTAAAGAACTATAAAGCACTTGGGTGTAATATGTCACTAAAAATCCACTTCTTATATTCACATCTGGATTTCTTTCCCCAAAATCTCGGAGCTGTGAGTGATGAACATGGTGAACGCTTTCACCAGGAAATATCTGCCATGGAAAAACGCTACCAGGGAAAGTGGAGTACAAGAATGCTGGCTGACTACTGCTGGAATCTCATGACTGATGCACCTACTGCAGGATACACCAGAAAATCAAAACGAAGCAAATTTTAGGTATGTAGAAATTTCACATATACATCATATGATCATACCATAGTAAAATGTTTTTTCAAACAAAGTAATTGCTTATTACAAATAAACTATGCCCGATGGAAAGAAACCGTTTTCATATTTGAAATCAGCGTCAAAAGTACTATAAGATTCAGCCATTTTTGTTCTTGTAACAAACAAAAACCAAAATTTTGTTGTCCAGTGCTATTTTTAAAAGTAAGTTTGCAATTTGATATTAAGGTTTAACCAAGAATTGAAAGGAATAAAACAGCACGAGTTAAGAGAAGTAACTAATTAATTAGATCATATTCTTTTTAGAATAATTTGACAGTGATAATTTAGTGAAATAACCTTTATTTTAGCCTCTAGTTAATAAATTACCTTGCTTTTCTTCACACTCCGATATCTGCTTATATAATGCTTTATAGAGAGCAGGCATTATAATTTTGAGCCGCGGTCTGATGACTAAGTCGAGACTTGAACTGATACGCTACTCTAAAAATATTCACACCACAGAAATTTGAACAAGTTTCATGGAAATGCAACTTGAACGAGGGCTTAATTGAGAACAGATCTGGTTGCACATATGGCAGATAATAAAACTAGATCACTGCCTAAAACCATTATTGTATTCTACTAATTTATGGAATATCTTGCACCAATAATTCTTGCGACCTCTTTAAAAGTAGATTTTTTTGCGATTTGAAACACAAACAATATCTAAAACTTAATTAATGATAAATTTTTACAAGATATTTTGAATAGTTACCTAGCAAAATTGTAATGAAAAGGTTTAAATAATAAATTTTCTGAACTATTTTTTTCATAAAAGAATAATCCTCAGTGGCAAAAGAATAACCATCAGCAAATCCCATTTTTTGAAACTCTCATCTATATTGTTCATAAACTAAGGCAATATTCTTTTCAAAATATACATTGTTTGATTGTAATATTTCTTGATGTTAAATACAGGGTGTCCAAAAAGTTCCCGTACTGATGATTTGTGAATTTATTTTACAAAAACAATAGGTTTAAAAAGAATTATTTTTATGCCAATGATAAAAAGCACTTTTAACATAACTAAGGAAAAAATACTGAACTTACATTTATAATAAATGTTCAAAGTGTCCACCCCTTTCTTGGAGACAAAGCTGAACTCGTTTGCGCATGCTTTTCGAAACGCGTTTTAACATGCTAGGAGGGATTTCTTGTATCCTTTGGGTAATTGCGATTTTCAAATCATCTATTGTATGAGGATCACCTTCAAAAACTTTGTCCTTTAAATATCTCCACAGAAAAAAATCCGGGATGGTCAGATCAAGGGATCAAGGTGGCCAAAGATTTTTTGAGATAAGTCGATCGCCGAAAAAAGCTTCAAGCATGTCCATGGTTTCATTACCCGTATGGCAAAATGTAATATACTTGAAAAAAATCATGGAAAAGGATTTTTAAAATTTGGAGTACGGGAACTTTTTGGACACCCGGTACTTTGTTGGAACAAAACAATCATTAATGAAAACTAAAAACTTATTGGTAAAATTTATTCCACTTTCCGTCTAATTTACGCCAGCTGTCTAAACTACATCTTCTAAATTCTCGTTTAATTGGGCAGGAGGAGATATTTTAAGAAAATTGTAATGAAACGAAAAAAGGAACTCATATAAAATACTATCTAGACACCCTTATAATTTTGGACATCAGAATTATTAAATATTTTCTTTAACAAATTATTTATTTAAGAATTCTTCTATAGAATTAATTGAGGTAATTCAAAACAAATCCCTCACTTAATTGAAAGGGATAGTATGACATGAAGAATAGGTCTAAATTTTCGTGAGTGCGTAATCAGGCACTTACCAAAAGAGGCACATTAATCAATTATTTATATCCAAAGTAATTTTATTAATTAAACAACCACATCAACAAGAACATTCTCAATTAATCTAATATATTGTCACTTACCCCAAAGAATATGAAGTAACTTGTAACAAGCATTTCATCCTCCGATAACCACAACAAATTGATTTCAATAAAATAGAATTGAAATGATTTGAAACTATTGTATATTACATAAGAATTTATTTTACTCCTGATTTCAATTACCCCTAAATACTTTTTTTTACCGTTTCTTTTCAAGAATATTTTTTTTTCACGGATTATTGTTTATATGCTATCATAATTATTTTATTGCCCTCATTTTGGGGTAATTTATAATAATTCTATTTCCAATTTTGTCGGAAAAATGGGAAAATGTACCTTTATTTAGTCTCCTTTATATTGTTCATAAATTATTCTCTGACAAAAAAAACCTATCTTTCCCTCTACGAACAATACCATTATAACGGCAGTTTGAAAATGTAACCTCCTTATTCCACTTAATTCCTTCTTGCAAACATAAGAATTTGTTTATTTGTAAAACAGAAAAAAATATTTTATATCCTTTCTTAACAAATTTATCTTGTTAAAGCCTATTTCTTGCTTTAATTTATAATTAAATTTTTGATATAATATATACAACGGTAGGGTGTTTTGCGGTATAGCAGAGTAATGATAATCAATAGTTCTTCAGTTCAGAGTTCCCCACTATACTTGGAGTAATTAGTGAAATGTAATTGATCATAAGAGATAGAAATAGACATATTAGAAAAAAACATTTAAGATAAAAACCGTATTAAAGTTTGTAAAAACTATTAATTCAGTTTAGTAATAGAAAGTTGAAGCGCTTCAAGTAGTTTTCAATCCATAATTGAACTCGTTTTCTGTTTTCCTACCTTCAAATTCAATGGTAACATATTGGAATAGCTTTTATTCGATTATCAGAAATAGCAAACTAATTATTCAACACAAAAACTAATCTTGATTCAGCTATATTAATGTTCTCCAACTTGTTGTACCCTAATGTAGCCATGTAAATTCAATTCAATCAATCCGATACACCTATGAATAATGGGTCTTCATATTTGTATCTTCATCGTTATCAAAACACACACGCCAAAATATTTATCGAAACATATATTTGTTGAAAAGTCAGTTAAAGATAATTCTAGATTTAGTTGCTTCCTAAATCTCCGCAGGCCACTTTTTTTGTCGAAAATAATCGTTATCATCATATTTCTGCATCGATATTGCGTTTTAGTCATCATCTTCGACATTTTTCTAGCTTTTTTTTCAATGCATGATGTCAATATTAAAAACCAACCTTTTTTTTGCGAAAAGCAATATGTATGTAAGATAAATAATAGTTTTGTTTTTGTTTCAATTGTTAATATGTTCTAAAGGAATAAATATTATTAACTTTAAATTAATCATGTTCCTAGATTTAAAACTTTTTCCTGTATTACAAATTATTCTAAATACCAAAAAATATATATAGGTTTTTATTACATTGAAAGCTTGTTCAAAATTACCTCGCAGTGAAAATTTTCTGATTAACTGAGAACTTTAACCTAATTTTCAGGGAAAAATCTAAAAAAAAAAAGAATCTATTTTTACCCTAATTCTCAAGAGAATTGCCCTAATTCTAATTCTCAACGAAATCAAAATTGTAGTTTTCTTATAATCCTGAACTCCAAGAAATGAAGAGCTTAGAAATTTATCTTGGAGTTAAACAGTGTATAGAATGGACAATAAAGTTTATAAATGCTTTGGCTTTTCTTTTTATGACTTAATTTTTTTAACCTATAAAATGGCAATGCAAACAACAGGAGAGTGTTTGCCTTCGTTCTCTGGAATATCTTAACCAAAGCAAAAACTTTCGACCTCGTCTCTACACCAATGCTTGCTGTAATTAGACATCTCCAGTAAGCCAATTGGAACCTTTATCACCTTATTATAATCTTTTTCAATTCCTATTATTAATTCCCACTCTCTTGAAAAAGATATATATTTATATACCTTGTTCAAATTTTCAATCGTTAGTAAAATACTTTTTATTCATCCACTCAAGTTCAAATACATTTTTTCAAACTTGTAGTGGATGACACTTGATGTTAATACAGTTTTTTAAAACATTAATTCATTAATTAAATTAATTAATTTTTAATACTTTAAATAGAGTTTTAGAAGTTTGTAATAGAAATTAAAATCAGCAAGCAGTAGATCTATCGGTAAAACGCAAAGATTTCAGTACTTTTCACGTGAAGGTGAAGAATTCGAGTTCAATTCTTGCGAAAATCAATATATTTTTTTGATAAACTATTTATATTAATTGTAATTATTTAATAAAAAGTAAATAAAATGTTTAATAATTTTGACCTAAGTTGGAATTGACTAATTTTATTTATATTACTTGCTTTATTTTATTCATTAAGTGAATGAATATCAATTGAAAATATCTATTTGATTTTGTGAAATAAGTATGTGTATGAAAACTTAAGTTTCGCAAAAGAATTTAATAAAAATGTGTATTAGATCATCCAAATTTAGGATCACGTCTAATCAAATAAAATCTAATTTCAATATTAAGGAAACATGAAAAGAAATGCAAGGATTTCTAAAC
The DNA here is from genome assembly GCA_026289955.1 of Argiope argentata. NCBI lineage: Eukaryota > Metazoa > Arthropoda > Arachnida > Araneae > Araneidae > Argiope > Argiope argentata. Next base: position 3,139,568 of record JAOUZG010047704.1, on the reverse strand, counting down.
AATTAAACGTATAATTTAAGTTTTTTTTACTTGTCTGTAAATTTGAGAGATCTTTTAAATCTCATATTTATAACTTTACAAATCGCTACTGATTGAAAGCATTTTATTTTAAGAAATATAAATTAAAATCAATATCTGCGTCAAAATTGTGAAACAAAAGTGTTTTCTGATGAGAAATTTTACGTTAAACGTTTAAATTTTCACGTTTTAAAAGCACCAATAGTCAGGGAATTTCAGAATTGTTCACTGATTCAAATATTTCAGTAGACTCACAGATTCAAATATTTCAGTAGACTTCTTTGGAATGCTCTAAGATATTTTTCTAATGTTTGCCTTGAAACAGATTTGCAGTTCTTAGTTTTGTAAAAAGGATATTTTGATACTTTATTTTCCAACTAAAGGGGTAATTATTGGAATATATATTTTTTTATTTACCTTTTAGTTTACGCATCCAAGAGCTTGGACCATTTTTTCTTTCTTTTTTTGAATTTTCGAAAATAAATTGTCTATTCCCTCAGGAGATGAATTGTCAGCCATCAAGGGAGAAGAGTTAAGCTGAGGAAGACAGCCAAGAACATGTTTTGCTTTAGAAAGATATTCTTAGGTATATAAATGTGCTTGAAGACGCGGTGAAAAAATGACGCTCACTGAGCGAGAGAAGTTCATGTCAAACCATCAGGTCAGGAGGAACAGCGATACTTCACCTTTGACCTCCTCATGACAGTTTGACATCCAACTGACACAGCAACGACGCTGCTTAAGCTGGCTGAGAACACAGAAGAAAGTAAAGTTTTGGCAACCATACAGCTCTCCAATTACCAATTATTTGCAAAAAATACGCCCTCTTGAATCATGAAAGAAACACTTCATTAGTTTTCCTTCTTGTAGCTGGAATCAGGCTTAGGTAAAATGCGACATCAACTCAATGATTCTGTGCTTACGTCATGAATCATTCAAGAATTTAGCTCAGGTTTCGAAGGTTTCTTGTGTGTGTTTTCTTAGCCGTCAATCATATTTTTATATTTCTCTTAATTCCCAAACATTGCTAGAATCCACAATCTAAAAATTTTTAAGGAGATTCTAACTGTTAGCATGCACATCGTTGCGTGATGACAGATTTCATTCGTATGTTGTTGGATCATTTTTAAATATTCTTTATTAATTATAGTAACGATAGTGTATAGGCGAAAATGTATTGGATAACGTTGCATCGTTTATAAAAGCATTACCGCAACGATGAAAAATATTGTTGTAAAATAAATAAAAAAAATATTTTTCAGAATATTTTGTGATTATAGAAATAACTACACGAAGGCTTATTTTTTTTAAATTTAGAGGGGTGTAAAAAGAATTTTCCTGCGGAGTTAGAGAGAGAAAATATGGAAATTTAGATTTTTAATTAAAAATATGATTAAAATTTTGAAACTCTTTGTTAAGGGGTACCTACTAGCTATGAAATAATTATACGCCAAATGTGGTAATTCTGGCTCAAAAATCTGCCCTATAAAACGTTTTTAGAGATAGCATCCATCCTATTGCATGAATACCCTGTCAATAAATTCTATAAATCAGCAGCAGTTTATATTTTAAAGCAGCGGCATAGATACAATTATAGCTTTGAAAAATGCGTTTATGTATTAGTCAAAACGAAAGACAACAATAGAATTCCAACAATTAATTAGTAGTAGCTGTAGTTACTGAAAAGTTAGGGAGAATTGAAGATGTTTTTTTAAAATACTGAAAATTTCATTTTAGAAGTGAATGAATATAGAAATTTCTTTTGAAAACGTTCTTTCACATTGATTTAGGTTATATCTAGAACTTCGTTAGAACAGAAAATATTAAAATGTTTTCCTTTACTATCACTTTTGAGTGGCGACAATATACCTAATTCCAATTTAAAAATAAAATACAGAAATCAATAAGCAATTGAAATATTAATTAACTATAAACAAAAATATATGCGTTATAAACTATTTCTTCGAAACATTTCCTCGTTTTATTTCATTTACAGTGATTTTTTTTCTCTGTCTGCTAAAAAATATAAAAGCATGTAAGAAAGAAGGTTCAACGTGGGGTTCCTTCATGCAATTTGCGAGCTTCTATGATAAAAATCCCTAGTTTCTAAGTCGAATATTGCAAGAGAACGTCGTGCTGATAAATCTAAAAATAAACGGATAAAAGGTGAAAAGATTCTAAATGTTCATCTAATCAGCATGAAAATGAGGAACAAAAAAGACATTTTCGGCAATCAGTTCAGGATATTTTTAAGATCAACGGAAGAATAAGAACAATCAGGTATACAGGGACGGAATCATTCTTACAATGAATATGAAGTCGCAAATATAAAGGGTGTTAGTTGGCCAATTATAAATTGATATATATGTATATATATATTTGATTTTAATAATATTCAAGAAAGCAGAATGAAATTTTGGGTGCGAGATGAGTTCAAGAATCACTGAAGAAAAAAACCTCATCTCAGCTTGATCTGTTAAGATTTCAATGAAAAAATTTCGAAAATTTCAAATGACAAGACAATGGTAAGAAACGTAAAAGGAAAAAAAAAATGAAAAATAACTAATAAAAATAGCGAAGCAAAGAATACTCTTTTAAAGACGCCGACTGTTGTGATCACTTTGGGTTCAATCCAAACCGATTGCTACATCTTAATGGCCAGTATATTCAAAACGCTTTAACAATAATACAATTTTATATGCAAAAGAAGTAGCAAAAACAGATTACACATAATCCGCATTATTTATTTGTTTTAATCGAAACCGATAAAATGTACAATATTGAAAAATTTCCATTCATGTTTAATTTTTAATACTTTCTCAAAAATTCGTCAATCATTCGTTGGATAAATATTTCATATGAATAATGTTCAGAAAAATATTCAGGACGAAACTAGACTATTCTTCTAAAGGGTTGAAGGACTTGCAAAATTTTGTGGGCTGTTAGTGGGCAATAATGATGGCTCCTCGTTATCATTATTGTCTTCATGCTTTAGGTCGACATATCTTGTTTTTTCTGTAGTTTTTAAAATTGTCTCTCAATTTACGTCATATTTGAACCATGTTTCATAATTTTTTGGAAAAGGTCTGATAACTTTATAATGAATCAGTCATTCTCTTTATTGGTCCTAATAAAAAAACCCTGCACAATCACCTAGATATCAAAATTGATCACTATAAGCGAATTATTGATAACTAGTCGTCGGATTTTCTTTGTATTTATATACAAATCCGTTCCTCATTATGATCTTTTCCTCATTTTTTTTAATGTACAGTCGATTGATCGTTACAAGTGACGACTGCTATATTATATATTCAAAATTTTTCCATGTGCGTACAGTGCCATTATGTATGAATAGCATAGCTTATTTTTATGATCACATTGTGATTCATCGACAAAGCTGTTCCATTTGCAATGCTGCTCCCAAGTTCTGTCTGAAAAATGACTAATTTCCATTTTTGACCTATTCTTAAATTTCGTGTTATGATTTTAGAAGCATCCTGAATAAGAAAAACACGTTCAATTTTTCTTGAAAGAGCTTCACCTGTTTTCTAAAACATTTTCGTGACTTTTTTGGGAACTATTAAGATTATTTTTTTTACAGTAACATATTAAATACTGAAATGAGATTTGATAAATGCTTTCGAGACTGAAATTCACATTTTATTTATTTTTGGAAATAATTTTGAAAATGGAATAAATTGAAAAGGCTATTTATTTTATGACTGATTGATAATCTGTGCAAGCAATTTTAAATTTTTTTTGTATTTTCTTCTTTTTTTATTTTAGCAATTTTATGCGATAAAGATTTACCCTTCCCTCAATGTAGCATTACGGAAGGTTTCTTACATAATGACATTTTTTCTTCAATTATTTTCATTTATTATCGAGAGGCGATTAAGAGACTCTATTATGCTGTAGAGGCAATTTCAAGAAAAATTGCTTACATAGCGAAAAGACTGGAATAAACAAATTTATGGGTCATACTTAAATATTATCAGTGAAATAATGGTCATAGCTGTAAGAAGTAATAAAAACGCCATCAAAAATTGTAACTTACCATCGTGGAAATTGGTATAAGGAAAAAAATGTTTGTTTCTACGCAGTTTTAGTTTGAATAGTACAATTTATTTTTAAAATGTTGACTGTTGGAAATCTCAGAATTTTGCAATCAATAGACAGAAATTGTATAGAATTTTTTTACAAGTGACAGCAAATAGTGATTAAGATGCCTGTAGAGGTTTCAAATGATCATCACAAAATTGAAAAATGATCCAATCTTAAAACAGTTTTCGGGATAATCATTTAATAGTAATAAGGACTTTTGGGAGTTAGAGCATTAAAAATGAAGGATAAATTATTGTTTATAGACCTTAAGTCTTCAATTTCACTGTATTACTTTCTATTGGTAACGTTGTGTACGGAAGAAATCGGTTTGTTAGAAAATTTTGGATCTCATATTCTTTACCAAAAAAATTGAAAAACTCAGATTCTTTAACAAAAGCTGTTTTAAAGATTTATTTTCAATAATAAATAAGTGCAAGATTAGTTAAGTATTAGTTTTGTACTAACTGCCGTAACTATCAACGTTGAATTTCGATTTCTGAGTGATTGATTCGAAAAGAAATAAAATTTCTAGTATTATGAATTTACACAAATGTGCGTGCCTGATTGTTATTTCTTTTTTTTTATTTTCGGGAAATAAAGGGATGCTATATTTTTACTTATTTATAAGGATGAACCTCACGTTTATACGTAAAATAGAAGCACTTGGATACATTATACAACACAGATATTAAACAGGAGAAAAAATAAGATTAAGATAATTAGGAAATACTTTGGATGTTTACTAAGCAACCTTTCGGGAACACATATTTTGATGGCTAATTTCTAGGGGGGGTTGAGTTGGTTACCTTACGATATACAATGGTCTAAAGACTTTAAAATTATGACACAATTTCAGCTTAGTTATATTAACACCCCGTTGTAAAGCAACACTTGGGCTATTTTTGGACGAACTTCTTAATTTCGAAACGCTGTCGGATAATGAGGACAACACCTGAGCTCTCCACCACTTCAGTGGGAGGACGTTTGGCCAAGACAGATTTAACGTGCAACAGACCCCCTTTCATGACGGTTTTTCGGTGCAATCGGATCTCGAACTCGAAACCCTACGGTTCACAAGTCGAGACCTCACCACTAAGCCACAACGACCCCAAACTATAACACAAAATGGAATCTTAACAGAATTATGACCATTTAAATCAGAATAAAGATCAAATTGAAATTGGTGTCTAGAGTCTACATACATAATATATAACTTCTAGGCACCAATTTTATATTATATATATATATATATATATATATATATATATATATATATACCATAATTTTAAATATTAAAACGTTTTCAAAAAGTACTCTTTTGTTTAGTTTTAATGTATTAGTGGACTGAAAATTAAATTTGTGCGTCACTTGATTAAAACATTTTTCTGAAAGCAAAATCTTTTATAGTTTGCTTTCTAATACTAATGCTATACATTGAAATATATTAAATTAATCAGAAACGTTAAATGAAATCTGTTATCAGCCAAACCGAATATAAGAAAAACCAATTTAAGGAAAGGAAGCGTTGTAACTTATTAGTTTTGTCATTAGTTTTTAAAATATTTCAGTTTACGTCTTAGTATATTATTAAAATAAAATATCAAATTAAATCGATTAGGTTTCCAATTTCTTTCAAGTATCCATTGGCTGAAATTTCAACATACAGAAGTTTCAAAACGTTACAATTCTTAATTTAGCTCTTAAGCGTTTTCAAAAACAACCGAACTACTAACCTTAACAATATCTGATTGATGCATGGTAATAAATGAATATAAATAACAGCCATGGAATCATTCTTTGTAAGTTGAAATCATTCATGAAATCATTCTTTGTAA
>JAOUZG010047704.1:3109822-3133598 GCA_026289955.1 Argiope argentata | reverse complement strand
ATGAAATCATTCTTTGTAAGTTGAAATCATTCATGAAATCATTCTTTTGTAAGTTGAAATCATTCATGAAATCATTCTTTTGTAAGTCATGAAATCATTCTTTTTGTAAGTTGGTCCAAATGAAAACAATATCAGCAAATAACTGGGAAATTTAAGATTATTAAATGAAAAAGGATCTTAGCATTTTTGTGACTAAGTCAATTTCGGGACCACAGAGTTAAAGCCACCCGATTCCACGGCTGCACATTAGTTCCTTCATGGATCTATTTTCTCAAAATCTAATCTTTAGTAGAATTTTCAGGCAAAAAAAAAATCCTGTTAAATTAAAATCTATTGCATATTTTTTGTTAAAATTTAGTATAATAATTTATGAATGTTTTTTGCAGCTTTTGAATTAAAGAATAGGTAATTCATTCATTTAGAAATATTTTACAGTTGCTTTAATGCTTCCAAATGCAATAATAATAATAATAATTTTTATTTATTAGTATTTTAAAGCCAGTATTTAAATAATGGATAGAAATACAGCCTATTTTTCATTTCAGGATCAAGGAAATATATTTCTTCAGCTTGCTGCAAAATTTGAAGCAAATCATTTCATAAACTTCTAAACTAAATTATTTTTGCTTTATAACTCTTTTTTAGCCAAAAACGTCCTTTATATATATATAAAAAATTGTCATTTTATTTGTATTTTTTAATTTCAATCTTTTTTTATGCAAAAATCAAAAAAATATTACTTTTTTAGAAATTTTTTTTTCAAAAGAAAAATTATAAGCTTCATTTCTTAAGCTTAAAATTGAATGTTACCGAGACATTTCTTGAACAATTGGTTGCTTGCGTAGATTATTTCACAATTTAAAAAAGTTTAAAAAATCAAAATTATACGGGTTTTTTTTAAATACCATTTATTATTTAAAATGTTTGAAACTTGAAGATTGCAATCTAAATGAGTCACCTGTATAAATAGCGATAAAAGTAGAAATGTAATCTAATATTCTTATATAAATAATATAATATAATAAAGTCTTTATAAGTAGAAAAATACAACTTCCGCTCCTCTCCTCGAAAAAGAAAAGAAATAAACACACCTCGATTTTTTTTTATGAATTCCCGTCGAGATTGGAGGTAGACGGTAACATAATTAATGGGGATGTCACTTGAACGGCAGTAACTTAGATGTCACTTCTCATTAAACGGGACCCGCGAGCATATGCATATACAGCTTCGACAGCACCACAAATCTAAAAAGCTAAGAAAACTAGAAATTATTCTTTATTAGTATTTGGAGCACATTAGATAATGCACAAACATCTTTTACTTGGTATCGCTTTTTCTAGTCGATTAGGAAAGCTGGATTAGAAATGCAAACATTCAATAATTTTGGAATATTTCTTTCTAAATAATCTATAGCAAAAGAGTTTCATGCAGTAAAAAAAATTGGTTTAATTTTGTTTTGCAGTTTAAGGTTTTAAAGCAATAATTTTTCTCATTTTTTTTGGGTGGGGGGAGGAGAAACTTTTATATATTTTTAATTTTTGCTTTGACAAACTGATATAATTTTAGCATTCAATCATCCAAATAAATGTCTGTATTTGAGAATTTTAGATTTGAACTTAAAAATTCTAATATTTTTTTTAAAACAAATAAAAGCTTACTATAATAAAGCTTTATTATATCTATTGCAACGTAATGTATATCAGCATATGAACGAAGTTTTTTACTCTTTAATAATAAAATGAGATGAAATAAAATCTAAATCCACATGCATTCAAGTGTGTCTGTTCGTGCATGTGCTTTGGTACTCGGAAAGGCAGATCATTTGATCTATAGTTACTAAATTCAATTCAAATATGCCTCCGTAATAACTATCTAAAATTAGAATTAGAATTTTCATTAATTTATACCTTTTATACATAGCTAAACAATATTCTGAGTTCCGCAATAATAACCTTAGCATATTTTTTGCCCCATCTGAAAATTCAAAAAATTATATTTGGAGTAATATTAATGTTAGACTCAATTTTTCCTCGAATTTTAATAAATTTTTAAAAGTACTTCCGGTTACATTTTGCATTAAAACTTTCCATTGTTGATATTTGTATTAGTTTACAATTTCACTTTACTCTGACACAACGAAAATGTAGTATGTGTTCTTGTACCTTACTTTCTAGATGGAATTTTTTCTTTTCTTTTTTTCATTAATGAAAATTAATAATTTAATGATTTGTACAAAATCTTCAGTTGAACCTTACTTATGTTTCAATGTTTGTGAACAAAATTTTAACTAAGCATAATTTATGAAAATGTAAAAATCTTTTCATCATTAACACTCGACGATATCCCGCCGCTTCATTAAACAAATACTTTTTAAATAATTTAATTTTAATGCAAAAGCTAACTTTATATAGAATATTGCAGAATGCAAAATATTTCTAACGTATGCGATTTCTTTTAAAATCAGTAAAAAATGTTGCTATAATGTATTTAAAAAATATCATAGAATAAAATGTAGAAAAATATAAAGATTTAATAGTAAAAGAGAATTTATTAATTTCCTTATTTCAGTATTTGCATCTGTTCAATTATATCTCAATTTTTGAAAAATTAAAGAAAAACTGTACGTCAGTGAAAATTATGATGCCGATATAAAAGCGAAATTTTAAGATGATATAAAGATATCTCTTCGAATAATTTTTTCCGAAGTACTACTAAAAAAATGGAAATTTTCTAATTGAATGAAAATCTAAAAAAAATTTACGCTTATTCCTCAATATTTTTATAGACTAATTTTCAGGCTTCTTTTTATAGAAATAAAATTTAATCTCTTTTCTGAAGTGTTGTTAAATGCTGCTATTATGTATTTAAAAAATATCGAAGAATAAAGTTAGAACAATTTTAAGATTCACCATTTTCTAGCAATGGAGCATTTATAAATTTCCTTATTTCAAAATCCTCTGAATCGATTCAATTATATGTTGATTTTTGAAAAATTAACTAAAAAAAATAAAGAAAAATTATACAGCAATGAAAATAATAACATTATAAAGAAAAAATGTGAATTTTAAGTGTATATAAAGATATTTCTCGTCGGATAATGTTCTCCTGCTACCAAAAAACAGAAGAAAAATCTGTTATTTTCTAATTAAATGAAAATCTAAACAACTTTTACACTTTGAAGACTTGACAGTTCTTCTTTTTCGTTTTTATTTCTTAACGTTTTTATATACTATATCTTTCAGGCTTCTTTTTCCAGGAATAAGATTTAATATCTTTTCTGAACTAATAAATGTCGAATTTTGAATTTCAATCCATTTAGGATTATACATACATAACCACAATGTTTTTAAATGAACTATAAATTTAATTTCTGGATAAGGTTTATTATGCTATATATATATATATATATATATATATATATATATATATATATATATATATATATATATAAAATGTATACGAATTATGTTATCGGGGCATGATTACCACAATTTATAAATTCATATACATATACGATATGCAAATTTCTGAAGAAAATGCTAATTTTCCTTATTTTAACAAAAAAAAATTCTTTTACTTTTAGATTTTATTTTAAATTTATATGTTATGATTATTTTAAGTGTGTATTTTCAAATCAGATAAATAATACAATTACTGTAATAAACATTAGAATAATCAGTGACTTAATTTTTTTAAATTTTTTATTATGTCTCAGATATTTTTTTCTAAGTGCTTTACAACTTAATTATGTGATTTATAAAATCCTATATTTTCCTGTGCATATAATAATTAACATTCTTGAATTAAACTTGGCATTGTATGCATTTTTAATGTGAATCAATGATGTTTATGACTTTAATATTTTCAAGAAATATTTCATTGGGCACTTATAAGGAAATTATTTTTCTGACTTTTACAATAAAAAAGTTTATAACAATTAACTTGCTATACGTTTATGTGCTTTAATAAATTTAAATTTTTAGCACTTAATTATTAGCTAAATAATGCGTGGTTTTTGTAATTGTAATTATCTTCCTTAAAGCTTTTATTTTATACAGTGCCAACACTTTTTAAACCATTGAATATAAGGGTCTAATTCATTAACTTCAATGCGTGCAAAACATTCGGAGTATTATGATTTTGTTTTACGCACCAAAATTTATATGTCAATCACTAAAGTATTTTTATGGACTTTTCTTTTGTATTAAAAATAATTCCTTTCTTTACATTGAGGAAATAATTCAATGCACTGAAAATAAAATAAATTGCATAATTAAATTAAAATTGGTTCATAAAACTATATTAATGCAATCAATATGATAGACGAAATAGTTGATCTCTCACATCAGTAAATATTGAATAGAAAAGTCTCTTTTTTTCAACTGGAAAATAAATGGAATTTTATGATTGCAAAAAAAGTAAATTAGTGGGGATTTTTTAATCTAAAAAATATATAATAATTTTACAAAACAGAAATTGCAGATTACTTTTTTTAAATGCATCATTACGCTTGTGATGGAAATTCATGTTTAATATTCTTCTCAAAAATATTTCCATGCATAGAAGAGCTTTAATAGTTCTAATCCAGAAACAATACTATAATATTCTAAAAAGACAATAGATTAAATTACCTTAATTCCATAAAATCATTCCAACCGGAAAAGTAAATTGTCATTATTTGTTCTCATTAAATGATTTCATATCGTTCGTCTAAAAAATCACAATACGAAATTTTCTTTTTATATATATCTCTCCTGGAAACAATGTCGCAATTTCAATCTCAATACTTACCGCTGGATGCAGACGAACATCTAAACCCAAATGTGTGAACATTAAATCTTCTTATGCAAAATTACAATTCTACAATTCTTAGTATTGCGAAGGTCTTTTTTTCAAAAGAACTATATTATTTCAAATTTTGCTGAAGCATTTTTAAATGAATTACAATATTGTTTCTTCTTCTCTTCAATAAGAAATCCGGATCAATTTATAAATATTTATTTAATCTTTTTATCTTAAAATAAAAATAATGAAACATTTCAAAAAGCAGGAAGGGAAAAAATTATTTTTAATCAATTTTATAAAGCAGCAAAAGTTTTTAATTTTGTTTTAAATAATTATTATATTTCAAAGCTGTTAATATTTTATATTGATATTTTACGTTACTTTTAATTATTTTTTATATGTTAAACCTATGTTAATTAAGACAGATTAAATGATTAAACTTAGTTTTATTTCATTGAACATCATGATTGTTAAGTTAAAAAGTGTGTTTTAAAAATCTTAACATGCTTTGTTATTCCGCTTTATTTTATGTCAAAAACTGACAAGGAGCTACTATGTGTTCTTGAACACTTTAAAGGAATCATACCACCAATTTTTTACTCCAGATAATGCTTTTCTGTTGTGTGTTTTTTTTATATAAATAAGAAATAAAAGTAAACTATACAATGAAAATTTCGATACCTTTAAAAAGTCGATATATTGGAAATAAAAATTTCCATCGTACCCTTACCTCCTACACTTCATGCCTTTTAAAATTTTAATATCAGTTAGCATCCCTGCTTATCAAGTAAAAAGAAAAAAAAAATCAAGATTCATTTTCAAAAAAAATGGTTAAATTGATATCAAAATCACACACATAAAACAACTACAAAAGCAAAATTTTTGTGCAATTACTTTGATTGTATTTCATGAATTATTTCTCGAGAGTCAAGGTCATTTAATGAAGAAATGAAAGCACACCTTTACTCTGTAAGAAATGTAAAGTTTGAGTAAAATACATTAAGTATTAAGTTTACAAACTTTTTTCTTCAAAAATAATCCAGATGAGGAGAAATATTCTTGTTTATGAGCCAGGACTTAATATTTATTTTAAAGCTGCAAATTTAGAGTCATAAGTCAAAAATGAGAGAAAGTCATGCATATATTCCTGCAGAGTGTTGGTTAAAATATTTTTTTCATACTCCAGATGATGCTAAATGATGCAAAATTTTCTTACCAGATCAAATCAATGAATTTTTTTAGGGTAGAGGGAGTATGGAAAAAATTATGAATGGTGAGAGTTTGGAATCTTCCTCCTTCCCACACGCAGGGGGTAAGGGTACGTTCTCCTGCTACAATGTCATCTGGATCTGTTTCATGAGGTTTCAATTAAGGACGCATCGCAGTAGCAGTGTTTCCAAAATCAAGCATCGACGAACCGTGACTTTCTTTGACCTCCGAGGCCATTTGTCACGAGATTCGGTCACGAGATGCGTAGTTGATGATGTATGTGGCGACACCAGAGCTTCTGACAGGCTTTAGAGTTGCCCCATTAACACAAGCATCTTTTTTCCGGATTCATTAATGATTATATGAGTGATAGGCTGAGTCCCTAAAAACATATTAGACACACGTAGCGCTTAATGAAGCAATATAATCAGTGACAGTTAAGATACGCTTATGTCTAAATTATCTCAGAGAATCATTAATTATTTATATCTCTTTTTCTGCAGTAGAAATTAATAATTTTAAAGAATGAAAAGAATTCGACGATTTTGGAATTAATTTAGATAACAAATCGTTACTACGATTCGTATGAACTGCCCATTATTCTATTCTTTCTTGAAAATTCGGCGATCCAAAAAAAGATCATTACAACTAATTAAAAATCGCATTATAAATTCTTAATATAAAATTGATTCCATGAAGAACATAGAGTGAAACGATTCAAGAGAAGAAAATTTCATATATTACTTACTCTTATAAAAATTATAATAACAATGTAATTCGTAAAATTTTATTAGTTGAAAGATAAAATATATTATGAAATTTTCTCTTTAAAAAATAAATACCTGTAATTCATCTTGATTTAATTCATACGCAACTGACGAAATTTAAGCAGCATTGTTTGGGACCTTTCCTATTTTTTTCAACAGACAAAACAAAAAATATTTTTTTCCTACTCTATAACCATTACAATTTAACAAATCTTACATTAAATAATACTCTCATGAAATAGTTAATATATGAAACATACATTTTGAATAAGAATAATCATTTTCGGATGTACAACTTAATACATAGATATAATTTTTGAAGGTGTCAGCAGAAATGTGTAGAAGTTTTCTTTAAAGCCTCATAAACAAATGCAAATTGATAAATTAATCAGCTACATCTTCAAATAACATCTATCAAAATCTATTAAATTTTCGACCTAATTATTAATCTTTTCTCACATTTTCATAAGATCAACTATCATTAAAGTTTAATGCTATAAGCAAAAGTGATTCTGTGTCGTAAAATTTGTAAGAATTTTATTTTTATTTTTAGAGAGATCATTTATATGGCAGTACTGAAAATTTAAAACACTTTTCTTCGTAATTTTTCATTCATTTAAACGTTTATATTAATTAAACTCATTAATTGGATCTTCCTTTTCTTACTATTTTTCATGTTTTTTATATCAGTTTCATGGTTCTTAGACTTAATATTCTTCTACCTTTTACCTCTATTTGAATGAAAGTTAAAGAAAAAATATTAATAAAGGAAAATTCTAAAGGCATAAAATTAATAAATAATTTGGATTCAATTGCAGCAGCGTCCAATAATTAATTATTATCACTCAATGTTAGAGAATCTTTTCATAGTGGCTACTTAAATAATTTTCTGCTGTACTGTTGTTTAACTTGTAAATCTCGTTTACTGTAGAAAACACTGGGACAACATTTGAAATATTGTGGCAGTAAAATGTACTCATTTAAGTACTTTATGCGGTTAGGATTTATTTTTATCAACCAAATAAGTATATCGAATTTTCAGCTTATGTCCTTATGTTTTAAAACTAAAAGGTCGTAAACTTTTAAAATACTGATACTTTTTCGATGTGTTTAGAATAGAAGAATTAACAAAGTATAGCTTGTTACTCTGAGAAGCATATTGGAATTTATTTGAAGTAGTTTATTTTATGAGTTAGAATATGGTTAAGTACGGGATATGAGTTAAATTATGTAGTTGTTTTTTGTTCGCACTGAAAAATTTATAATCAAAATTTATAGAAACTAAACCATTATCTTTAACTTTTTAGACCATCAAGGAGCGATAAATCTAACTTTTCAAAATAGTTCGTATTATTAAATTCGATTTTATGAACATTTAAAAAATATTGCTTAAAACTAGTTGTAAAATTTTCAGAATTGAATAAGAAAATTATTTCTTTTATATCATCAATCAAAAGTATTGTCATCAAACACTTATCTTTAAAAAAATCCTTCTCTGACAAATAACTCTTTTATCTTACTATTATTTAATAGCTTACCGAAAAGAAACTTTATTTTTAAAAAATTTTCATCATTAATCAACATTAATCAATTTAATTCAACTAAGCGACCTTGAACTCAAAAACTGTCAAAATAAGTGGTTAAAAACAAAGGTTAACATCTGCGTTTCCACTTGATAATGCACAACACTTAAATAAATAAGACCCTCGTTTTGAACAAAACTGAAGCTTGAGAAGTAATCTGCTGACCTTAAACTCCTCTGCGCGTTGCAAGAAACTTTCTTTCACAATGAGCAAACTAGATTTTAAAAGAAGCATAAAGAATGGAAACAAAGAGCTTTTTCAACAGCTTCTGGTATTGGTTTCAAGAATATCTCCTGCAGAAACACGATGTTTATCGCAGAGCTTCAACTGAGACGAGCTCGGGCCTCTGATACAGCAGTCGATGGCAATTCGTAGATATACCGTGGTCTTATCAGTGCGGCTATCTTCCAAGAAGTTCACTAATCTTTGAGGGTCGGCATATATCTATTTGCAGGAGAGAAGTTATTTTTACTCACATGATTCGAAACAAGAAGTTGACAAATGCAGAAGTCAGATTTCTTTTGCTGAGTGTAAATTAATATTGCTCCTGGTTTATAAGCCAAAATATTACTATCTGGCTGAATAAACAACTTCTTGGGAGCGATTTAGTGTCAAGGTTGAAAACGCTGACACAATGAAAAGAAACCTGAAGATTATTCTATTGATATGATATACTGAAATTCAAAGATATAAATGAACTAACTACCTGACAATAAAAGTAAATGTGAGGCATGGAGTCATCTACGTTGATTTTCAAGATATATTGTAAGTCAGATGAAGATATTTTTTGTGAGATTTGTGTTCAAGAACTGAAGATATTTCATAGGGTAAAAATGTCTTGAAGTTATTCTATTAATATGTGAAGATATAAAAGAATAAAGAATTCTAATTACTTTTAAAAAGATAAATATCCATATGTGTATTGACTTCAGCCGTTTTCATGAATTATTTTTGTGAGATAATGATTTTACAACTCCATATAAAATTAGGAGAAAAAATTCACTAGGGGATTAATTTTATAAATATGAAACCAAAATCTGATTGATTAAAATATTACATAAAGCTATCTATTAGGTTGGGTAAAAAGAAATTCATTATTATTTTACAGCCATCTACTAAGAAAATAATTGATTTCTTTCCATTATTTTCCATTTTCCTTATGGAATTTTTGAAAATAATGGAAAAAGAAATCCATTATTTTCTCGGTAGATGGATGTAAAATAATAATGGATTTATTTTTCCCAAATCTAATATTTCCTTCTATAATAAAAATTTAGAGGTTTGGTTTGGTTTAGTTCTGGCATTTTTTGAAGTAAGAATCAGGAACGGCTTTTTAATATTTTAGGTAAAGAGTTTTATTGTATACGGATATCTTTTCGAATCAGGATATTTCAGGAATATAACAATTAAATCATAAGTCCACATTGACATGAAGTCAAACCTTTTATTTTTAAAAATCTTCAAAATATTATTTAAAAAAAGCTTCCTAATTCATTTATAAGAAAGGATGTGCGATGGTTAAAGAAAAAAAATTGAAAGGAATTTTATTTGTTTATCTAAAACTTTAAAGTTTGGTGATAATGGAAGTAAAAATAACTTGGAATTTATCTATTATAAAAACTTTAGTCAAATGTCTGAACATAAAACTCTTAAACATGAAATTGAAATTGATATCAATTTTCAAATTCAATATTGCTTATAAAAATTATCAAATTTGGTTACAAAATTAATTGCCTATCTTTGGTTATATGTAAATGTGGCTACTTTTTATTTAAACTATTAAAAATATTTCAAATAATTTCTTTTGGAAATAATAAACTAAATTGTTCTATAAGAAATTAAAAAATCTTATGAACGGATTCAATCTTTAATGGCCAGTTTTAAAGTACGTATGAATGAAAACAAAACCGAAAAGACTAATTTCATAATCATTTCGGGCATATTAGACATCTTTTTAGAAATTATTCTCTCACAGAAACATTTTTGAATGTTTAAAAGCGTTGTCTCCAAATAAATTTATGAGTTGCCAATCTGTACAAATTTTTAATTCTCTTTTAATCTAAATACAAAATAACCCCAAAATGTTAATATATTTTGAATTGATGTTTGATAAGCAATTGAAACATATAGCAACATTTTATAACCCGAATAAATTTATAACAATGCAGAATTTTAGAAATTAAAGTAAATTATTTAATTCAAGTTAATAAACACATAGCAGCTTCAATTTTTTCCCTTATGACAATTGATTATTTAAGGCAAGGCTTTCAGGAAAGTTTGTGGTTTTTTTAAAGATTTAAAGATAATATGAAACTTTCAGTTACTGATTATATCTTACATTAGTATTGATAACTTGATTAAAAACGTAATTACTCAACATTTGGATACATTTCTGGAATACCTTGCGGCCTCATCTTTCAACATAATTACACAAAGTTAAAAATTGCAGAAACTGCATTTGAGCCGCTATAATCCACTCAGAAAAAAGTGTAAACTTCGAATCCTTCATTTGTTGGTGAAAGACTTGCTATTTTATCCCCGACTTCAACAGATTTATGAGACATCGGTATTCGAGCAGGAAGTGAAATGAATTTGCCCATGGGTGGTCCAAAACGACTGTCACGATTTAAATTTAGAATAACGCCCATGGCTTAATGCAGGGAGCCTTGTTATTAACCTTATTTTATTTCATACTAACACATGGTGCCTAATTTGGGAAATTGTATTATAAAAATGCAGTATTTTGTAAGAAAATCTTGATTTTTAAAACTGAATGTTCCTTATCATATTTGTCACTGCATTGGAAAATTCCTATTGCAACATTGATTAAAACAACTTTTCAATGTGATTCACCAAGTTCTCGAGCAGATAATATTTTGAAAACACTGAGTAAAGCCCGCCCCTTTAATGTCAACATCTATTTTTATCATTTATTATATTTGAAATAACTTTGACCAACAAATTCAATATCCTAGTAATTTATTATTGAAAATTCATAGAGTAATTATTAATATTTCTAATTAATGACATATAAATATTGAAAAACTATTGGAAAAGAAAGGTATAATAACTTCCACACAAATTTTATAATTTTTTAAAATTTGTTATTATTAAATAATTATTCTATTGTAGCAATATTAAAAATGTTCAGATTTAAGAATTCGTGCCAATGATCAGTAGCAGTTCAACTGTTAAAGTTAAGTATTTATATTTTGAAATTTGAAATAAATTTAAGAATGATAAATTTTAGAAATTCAATGAAAACCATGTGTGAAATTTTAGAAATTTTCTAAGGATTTTAATTTTGTATCTTTAAAATGATTGGCTTATAGTGACCCAGTTTTATTTTTTAGTCTTTTTAATCAGCAGATTAATTAATTATTTTAATTTTTGTGCTTTTTACTAGTGAGAAGGTTTGATTGTAGTAAGTTTAATTAATAAGTTCTTAGCTTGTGTATGAAACAGAAAGGCAGGATTTTTTTTCGAGTAAAATTATGATATCATAAATATTTAAAAAGTCAAAGCTAAGTGTTTCAAAATGAACTGGGAACTTTTAAAACAACATTTTACCCTTTCTTTCTGTATTAATTAACACTATTTTAATTCCAAGTACATAAATAAAATCGTTAAAATCTTATGAAAACTGTGTATTTTTTTAAAATAAAAATTTAATATTAAAATAAAAACTTCAATAAACCAAAAAGATAATTTTAAAATAAAAAAAGGATATTATGGAAGAGAGAAACCTCTCTACTTTTACTTGATTAATGTAATTATATACTTAGCAATGTTCTATAAATCATTTTTCACACCCACCCGCCCACCTCTTTCGCCATAAAACTGGGAAAGATATAGTTAGCTTTTAATTTTTTTTGTCGTACAGACCATCGGTCAACTGGATTAACTTAACTATTTTTAAATTTCCATTCTACGAACTCGGTATTAGCTATTTAATTATAACTATGAGTGTAATTACAATACTTTTCTGTGTAAACAATAAGGAAATATTATGGCAATTACTCTTGAAAAAATATCAATTGTTTATTGCAATAATATTTATAAATGGAAATTTATTACTCTACCTTAGTTTTGCATAGCATTTGTTATATATATTGCAGTTAATCATTCGGATAATTTTCCTTAAATATCCGATATTAATATTATTGATGGTTAAAATTATAGTATTTTAATGAGATATAAACTCAAAACATGATCTAAGTCTACACAACAGTGATAAAAATGAAATTTTATGTAATTTTGGGATGTGTACTGAAAATTTTACCAATTATTTACCAATATTAAAGAGAATAAGTTATCATTCAATAAGCATAAAACTACAGAGTTTAGATGATCATTGAGTTACTGCCTTCTAAACATTAAAAATTTTAATATGTTTCCAAAATTGTACTATACAGATTATTTTTCTCTTCATACCACAGCCTTGTGATTTTTTTACTAATTAATACCAGAACCATTATATTTCGAAATATCCAAATTATTATATCTGAAAACAATATTTTTTATTTAACTTCTAACCCAATAATACTTAGTACTTTTAGAATTAAAACATATGCTAAAAGATTAAAAAGATAAAGGTTTCTCTTGAAACTTGAAAATAAATTTAAACTTTTTGAAAAAAAAACTATAATTTACAAATACAAATAAAGGCATCAAATTATTGTCATTCTCGAATGAAATTTGAAACTAAATATTAATTATTTGAAAAGTCAGGGGAAAAAATCTTCTATAAAATATATGAAAAGTTAGGAAAAAAATCTTCTATAAAATATATGAAAAGTTAGGAAAAAAATCTTCTATAAAATATATGAAAAGTTAGGAAAAAAATCTTCTATAAAATATGCGTTTAGTGTGGTAGACAAATAAACCAGACAGGTTCAACCGAGATTTTTTTTTCCTGTTCCTCCTCCTTTTCACCTCTTATTTGAAGACACACAAATAGACCTTTCTTCTTTTTTTTTCAAAGAATGAAAGTTTCTCGCAGGGGTTTTCCTTAGACAGGGTGAAATACCAGGCATTTTTTTTTTTTTTGACTGTGATAGTATGAAAGAGAAGATGATGCAAGTATCTCATAAAATACATGCAGAATACACCCCTCTTGTTTTTTTAATCCATAATTCAAATTATAATTTGACAAAAAGAATTAGGGAGCAATGCTCCTTTACGAACAACGTTAAGAAAATACAGCGATAAGCTAATCATCTCCATCTGGAAATGCTGAAGTCTTATTACGCTGTATACACACACATCTGATTCCCACCTTCTAACCATTCCCACGAGCAACGAGGGGTGAGTAAATAATTTTAAATTAACCCACATACTTTCGACCGAATGAATTAGACATGCAGCGTAAAACAAACAACAAAATGTTTGTGGTCTTGTAGAGTAAAAGCAAATAAAGTACAAGATTAAAAAATAATATATTTAGTCATAATTAGAAATCTACATAGTATAAAAGAAAAATAGATTTGTTTTGAAGTTTAGATTTATTACCAATAATTCAAGATTTTTGATTAAAAAAACAATTTTTATAGGCATATATACTTTTTAAAGATAATTGAATTTTTTAAATCAAATAATAATACTAAGCGAATGGAAGAGTTTTCACGATTTAAAGATATATTTGTTAATTTCGTAAATATAATGTATTGAGATTTTGTTGTATATGAGTAAAATCATAACAATTATTTCATTTTACAGAAATATCCATTTTTAATTTATAAACAATAATACATTTAAAATCAGCATCAATCGTACCGACTCATTCATGTAAACAGAAATTTACGCTTTATTTTAATATAGCTACTGAATTATTTTCAAGATTCTTACCTTTTCATTAAAGATATTTTAAAGAAAAGAACAAATGACCTGTCTAAAACACAAGTTTTATATTACTAAATCGGTAGAAATCTGAGATAAAATTTAAAAATGAAAGAAAAATTTTCAGGCTTATTTTTAGGCTTGTTTGAGATTTTAAAAAACCTAAAAATAAGCCTAAAATTTTTTTAAAAAAATAATTAAGACGTTAAAACATATCAGATGTTTTTCAAAAAATTTATCTCCCTGTATATATTTGATTTTAAAATAGATATAAATACGAAATCGTATTTATATCTATACGATTTCGTATTTATATCTATTTTAAAATCAAATTATTATATCTAATTTCGTATTTATATCTTAAATCAGTATCTCACAGATTAATACGTGAAAGGTCTCCAAATAAATAAATATTTTAACAAATAAGTTAAACTACAACATATTTATTGAGTTGTGTAATCGATAGCACGATAAATGGATCGTTTACTCAATGTGCCCTTGCTGTCTGCGCGATTAGAATAAGCTCACTTGGCAAATTCCAGCCTGACGGCACAGTTTTGATCAAATAAAATGAGTAAACTATTTCCTCGTGCAATATTTCCATAATAATTTGCAAAACAAATCGTTTACAAGGGCATTTTTACATTCAGGATATATCGTTTTGCTTTAGATCACAAAACGAATAAACGGCTCGTTGAACTTAAGAGGCCAAAGTTGAAATGAATCATTTAAAAAGGTTAGTAGAGAACGTTGACTATTTTTTTTTTTTGCCTTTAGATTGCTTTTAACTAATGATCAAACAGATCTACAGATAAATTAACGTTATATGACGGATGGTAGTGTGGTTAATTATTATCAGTATCTAATTTATTTTCCCTTTATTAACGAATAAATGTTTCGAAGAATGAGAATTAATAAATTTATTAGATATTTTTTATACTATTAATTAAGATACTTTGCATACTATAACAATTCTTGGATTCTTTATTTTTGAGAAAGATTTCTGCTAAATAATTATCTATAAATGAAATGAATACATGGCGTTTCGTAAATATTTCATTAAAAAATTATATTTCAGGAAGTATTATCAGAAAAGCTAATGAAACCAATCAGTAAAGTTTGATTGAACAAATCGTAAATTCATATCAAATTAGGAAAAATAATTTTGAAAAAAAGAAGGTAAATATATTATTTAGAAAACAAAAAGGCATGAATATAATTCATAAAAAATTCATGCCAATAATGGTCTTCAAATTTTTTTAAATCACATAAAATATGATTTACATGATACGAAGAAATGCGTTATTATTTAGGAAGCGAAAATTACACACAAATATATATGGAATACGAAATATTTCAGT
Source organism: Argiope argentata (assembly GCA_026289955.1). Lineage (NCBI taxonomy): Eukaryota > Metazoa > Arthropoda > Arachnida > Araneae > Araneidae > Argiope > Argiope argentata. The sequence continues at coordinate 3,118,055 of JAOUZG010047704.1, read as the reverse complement.
AGAAAAATAGAAATGTATTAAAAGAATTATATTTCATCTCGTAACTGGGAATAATTAAAGTTTTTGAAGCTGAAATATTTTCTTCATTATTGAAAAAAGAAAAGTTAGAGAAAGCTTTAATCTCTTCAACAACTGACAATGAGGAATCGTGGTATAAAGTACTGAATAATGGAAACTCTAAAAATGCCCAATCGTTATCGTTAATTCAAAGAAAGGTGCATATTCATGACCTAGAATTACTTTTAATACTCTTATGCAATTGTGTTATACATGCAATGTCTAATGAGTTTATAGTAATAAGAAATACATGTTTACAAATCATTATAAATAATTTGATAATAGTTTAAACAGAGAGTCTGAGAAACAAATTTTTATTTAAGAAAAACATCATTTAACCCTATGCACTCCGAAAAATAATTAGATGCAAAATTGTTCACCTAATACAAAGATTTGTTTATTGCTATGAAAAATATACATAATTATTTTAGGTCGAATTTCTTTGAAAAATAAATATACATAATTCTTTTAAGTCTAATTTCTTTGAAAAATTAATTTACATTTCTTAACCATTATGTAGTCGTTTTTAATAATTAAATTTGATAAATAAATAAATAAAACGCCAAAATGATGCACAATCTTGAATGGTGAGTCAGAGGCACCATCGGAGTGCAAAGGGTTAATGTATAATACAAGAAGTAAGCAAACATTCTAGTAACGATATGAGTTATGTTTTTCTACTCTTTAAATAATCTTTCCTTTATTAACCAAAGAAATATTCTATTTAATTTAATAGTTTTTATGCACTCAAATTATGCAACATCAAATTTTAAATAATGCAGAGAAACTAGTTAATTTAAAAGAAGAGTGTGGATTTTGATGGGATTAGGTAATACATTTTAACAATTGATGAAGGAAATTTATGTATCTGTTTCAATGATAAAAAAAAGTTATATTTATTACATCCATAACAAATGGAATATTAATGGGTATAACAAAGAATTGCTTAAATTTAAAGCACAAGAGAAAATTTTAAAGCAAAGGAAAATATTATTCGTTATTCTTCTGTTTTGCGAATTCATATAAAATACTATGCGAAAACAGTAGTTTTATTATTAATAAACACAGAAATATAATAAATTTATTTCTTTACTTATCAAAAGTGATTTTAATCAATCATGTAAGGAATCATTAAAATTGTAAATGTTTTGATAGAAAAGGAAATAACATCCAATGTAAAATAACTAGAAAAAAACTGTCAGTCAATAAGTTTTCATAGTTAAAAAAATATTTTCTATCCATTTTTGTGTTTTTATTTCTGCTAAATTAAAATGGATATTGCCTAAGGCATTAAAAACAAAATTAATGTCTTGTTTTAATAAGACGATGTTTACATAGAGCAAATGAATTTCTGTTGAGTTAGAATGAACGACCTATTTTTCATACAAATTAATACGTAGTTGCTTGCGCTTCTGGCTCATTTCTCTGCACATTGCTCTTCGAACCAGCAATTAAGTTTTAACTCTTTGCACTCGGAGAAGTAATTCGATGCATAATTATTCAACATACAAGGGCTTGTTTGTTGCTCCAAATTTGTGTGTGTGAGAGAGAGAGATTAAAATTGAATGTCTCCGTCTTTTTACAATTCTGTAGGTATTTTCGATAATCAAAATTGAAAAATAAATAAATAAAACGTCAAAATGATGCACCGTCTTGATGAAGAGGCATCATCGAGTGCAAAGGGTTAATATTTGATGCTCAGATATCGAAATGTTGTATAATCTTTTCGTATTCGTTTTTTCTATATTTTTATATCCAATAAATGTGCCATCTTAAAGAACCATACCCAAGATTTCATTGAAAGTTAAATCAATTTTCTAGCTCAATAAGTTGAATAACGCAAAAATTTAAAAAGTTTTTTTTCTCTCCTTTCTTTCGCGTTTCAGGTGAAACAGAAAATAAGGTCTGCTTCAAATTAATAATATTTAAAAAACGTGTTAATTAGGGTTTAATACATATCACATTGCTATTTAATTTAGTTGTTCTTTGTATTTTATTGATACTTTTGAATTGAAACTTTTATTTCATTCTTTAAGCACTTTTGATTTCAACAATATAAACCAAATAACCGTTTTTTGAATCAGATTACCTGTCAGAAATAACAGATATTATGAACATACAAATTATTGTGTTGAAATATACAAGGCTCTTTCGATGGTTCAGCCCAATAGCTCTTTGTTTCCTTTTTTTTTCTTTGAGAGGCACACAATCCAAAAAAAAAAATCCAAGAGCCATTCTTTATAGAGAAAATGTACTGAATTATTAAATCCTTAATTATTTTTACTCGGTACTCACTGGCTTAAATCAAATTCCTCTTCATTAAGGTAGCATACGACCAAGCATACATTCATCTCTCGTTTCTTTTTAACTTCTCACCCTGTGTACCCTCCAAGGGAGAGATGGAGGTAAGAAATTTTTTATTCGTCTTTCCTAACTCTCGTTTGGCAAGTTAACTTAGTGTTAGAAAGATTTAGAACGACAGCCATACAACCTTTTAAAACAAAATGTTTCGCATCTTCAGTTAAACTGCAAATTGATTCAATATGGCACGACACTTCTGCGAGGAATTTAAATTTTTTATATAACAATAAGTAAACACATATAAGCTAATTCAGAAGTGAATGAATTGTAAAGAGATGGTGGCAATGTAATAAGTTTTTTTCTTGAAAAACACCAAAGCCCTTTTAAGCCTAATTTTGATGCAACATTGAATTTCTCATTTAATAACAATTTTATATTATTTACAGGATTATCCTGTTTTCTTTATTTAAGATGATTTCTTAAGTTAACCCTAACTTTTTTTCTAGAAGCGCCCTTCTGTCATTTAATAACAGTGCTCATTGTTTCTGACCTTCATAAAAACCTTAACGTTAACTGATAGGTATAATAATCATTTACCAAAAGAAACGCTCAACGGTTAATCATTTAATTGCAAAATCATTAACTACAAATGATTGTATTTTATTTACTTTTCCTTGTACAAAAATCCGAATCTCTCCGAATATTATTATGTTGCAGATAATGATGAGCCGTTGAGGCCTGGTGGTAAGGTTTTAGCTTCGGAGACGGAACGCTCCATTTTCAGAACCAATTTCATTAAAGATATGTCGTGTATGTCCGCCTGGTGTATGCTAAATCTGATATCATAGGCCAAATATCCTCCTGTTGGTATGGTGCGGGATTTCGAAGAGTATTTGCCACTTCTTATATCGTCTTCATCATCCGATCGTGTTCGAGATTAAGAGTTCCGTCCCGAAATAGCCCAATTATTTCTTCAAAATAAGACATTAATATAACGAACTGAATTATCCAAAACGAATTCATAAATCTATTAATACTTTTTAAATCATAAAACCTAGAGTCAATTTCCCGTTGCTCTTGATGCTTCTATAAGAAAGGCATCATTCATTAATAATTGTGCATGAAGTTTAATGCACAAAAGCAAACTCAATTGATATTTGAACGAGGAAAAATAATTGTTTCGAATAAGAAAACTTTTCTCTTTAAAACCATTAAAGAAATCGTACAAATGTTGCCTTGAAAGGTACTTGGTTTTGTCAAAACTATAAAAAAAGATAAAACTAAAATATAAATAAACTTAAAACTATAAATAAATATTTAAGATACTAACGCTCTCTGTTCCTGTTCTGGTTTCTGCCCTGTTATTATCTATTTTTTTTATGGGCTGCATATTACACCCTAGGTCTAATTCGTTCTCTCGGTATATACATATAATATTTAAAAAGACCGCATTTATTGGCAATTTTTAAATGCATTTCTTGGTCTTATAACTTAGGAAAGCCGTGCATGAATAGAGATCCTTTCAATTTCATCAATTATTTAAGCAATTAAAAGGTTTGTGAATGATACTGCAAAAAATGAATAATAGAAAGCTGCAACTGACATTCTGTCTTCGTATTGGTCTGATTCTGAACATGGTCATGGATGAATTAACTAAGAATATATATAATCTTCAGATACCGTATAACCCTTTTAGAAATAAAATTTCTTGATTAAAATTCGCTCGCTTGCGCATATTGAAGAAAATAACTAAGTCTCAGATATCCTGTTGCACTTCTAAAATAATTTTTTGTACTTACACATACTGATCTCTAAAATTTATTTAGCAGTTAAAAAATGTTTTTTTTTTCAGTCTTAAAATGATAAAGCATAATTAAAATCAAACAATGTTTTTGTGTTTTATATCTCTTATAGCATTATGATAAGTGTATATTTATCGAATCAGCCGAATAGGATAATTGCTTAAATGTAAAAAATTAAAATCACGAAAGTTCTCCTTTGTTTGTTTTTTAATAATAAAATTATAAGTATTTATTTCCGAAGTTTTTCGTTAAATTCATGAATAAAATAGTTTTCCGTCATTTCTGTTACAGTGAAAAATGTATTTTTAGCAACATTATACTTGTTTTTCGTCTTTATCTAAACATTTTTTTCCCAAACCTAGTTACGATAATGCATGACTACTAGAAATGTTCCCTTTTCTTTTTCTCCCCCCCCCCCTCTAGGTTTTTGAGACGTCATTCGATAACACTATGTGAATTAGACAATTACATACGCGAACACATTTGTGAAGAATAAATGTCTGAGCAAAAAATATAGAAGAACCATTTGCAAGGAAAAACCGAGAAACAAAGTGGCTATGATCGCAACATCTAGCGAATCCTCAGAGTTTGCCGATTTATCACGCCCCAAAATATATCACAGCTCCCGTTGTATCAAGAGGCAAGGAAGAAGGAAAAGAGTGGCGAATTAGTAACGGGGCCAAAAATAACGAACATCGGCGGTAGTAGAGAGGGGCACATACAGAAGCTAATGGGAATTTATTTCTGCTGCGCTAGCAAAACAAACACGGCCAGACTCAATTACCAAAAAACATTTTTAAGTCCGACAGTCATCCAGTGCAACAAAAGTTTTTGCAATTTCCAAGATGATATTTGAGGCCAAATTGGACAGCCTGATGAAGTGATGAATTTTACGATGTTGTTAAAATCCCAAATGCATAAGCAAAATCCTAACTTAATACTATGGTAAACTTCCTATATTAGTGTTGTTGTTTTTTCCTTGAGAAAGTTGATGAATTCAAAAAATTGATTCAATATTGGTTATTCTTTTGTAATGCATAAATTAGTGCTTTTGCAGAATAATCAGTTCGAAGCATCGTTCGCTTGTTGTTGAGTACCATTGTTTTCTTTCATAGCAAAATAGATATTCCAGCAACTAATGGGAATTTATTTCTGCTGCGCTAGCAAAACAAACACGGCCAGACTCAATTACCAAAAAACATTTTTAAGTCCGACAGTCATCCAGTGCAACAAAAGTTTTTGCAATTTCCAAGATGATATTTGAGGCCAAATTGGACAGCCTGATGAAGTGATGAATTTTACGATGTTGTTAAAATCCCAAATGCATGAGCATAATCCTAACTTAATACTATGGTAAACTTCCTATATTTGTGTTGTTGTTTTTTCCTTGAGAAAGTTGATGAATTCAAAAAATTGATTCGATATTGGTTATTCTTTTGTAATGCATAAATTAGTGCTTTTGCAGAATAATCAGTTCGAAGCATCGTTCGCTTGTTGTTGAGTACCATTGTTTTCTTTCATAGCAAAATAGATATTGCAGTAGCTAATGGAAATTTATTTTTGCTGGGCTATCAAAACAAATACGGCTAGGCTCAATTACCAAAAAATGGGAATTTATTTCTGCTGCTCTAGCAAAACAAACATGGCCAGGCTCAATTAAATTACCAAAAAATCAGTTTTAAGTCCGACAGTCACCCTGTGCAACAAAAGTTTTTGCAATTTCCAAGATTGATGATGTGATGAATTTTACGGTGTTGTTAAAATCACGAATATATAATGCGATTTCCAAAATGATATTTGGGGCGAAATTGGACAGCCTGATGAAGTGATGAATTTTACGGAGTTGTTAAAATCACGAATGCATAGCAAAATCCTAACTTAACAGTATGGTAAACCTTGTATTTGTTTGTGTTTTTCTTGAGAAAGCTGATGATTTCAAAAACTTGTTTGGTTATTCTTTTGTAATGCATAAATCGGTGCTTTTATCGAGTAATTAGATCGTAACATTGTTCGATTGTTTTATGTGTTGCATTGTTTTCATTTAACAAAATCGATATTCCAGTAAGCAATATGTATTTTACATCTTCTTTTTTTAAAAAAAATTTTTACACTTAGTGTTTATTTTTTTAAGGAGATATGTTAGCACGAACCATAATATGAAATCTTAAGGTACAACTATGCGCCTCATCTTATTACTTCTATTTAAAAGGTCTATTATTCAAACCAAGATTTTATAGACTTTAAAAATATAATGTAAAGTCATTAAAATGTAAAGTATATTAAAAATATTTTTAATAAAATTCATGAAGTGAAAATTTTGCTTTTAAAATTTTTTTCAGAAAAATGGAATATGAATCTTGTGTAAAAAGCAATAAATAAAAATTTCAAATAATGTCGGAAGTGAACATAAATCAAATTAAAATGCGAGATAAATGAGATGCAGATAACTGTTTTTATTTTTGGATGCCCTTAGACACCCTGATATCTTTATACACGTAGAAAAAAGGAAATAAAGCTGAAAATTTAAAGAAAACATTAAACTGATTAAAATTTATTCTATCTCGAAATTGGTGCTTATTAGCTCGACAATTTGCAATAATGAACTATTTTTATTAAATATCTTAGGATAAAGAAATATTGAAACCGCAGGCGTATAAGTATAAAATTGTAACGAAGATGAAAAGTAATAAATAATTTCAAAGAATTAAAACTGTAGTTAAAATACTAACTTAAAATACTATAATAAATTTATCAGATACCAGTAAAACACTACCCGCATCTCTACCAACATCTAATCACGGCATCTAATAACATCTAATTATAGTATGTAAGAGAAAGCGAATCATATGCTTCTAAGTCAGCGTTTTTATATTCAACCCATAAGATCTTTTAACCTAATTAATTACTACTCTAAAGAAATTGGATAAAAAAGAAACACTTGTGATGTCTGTGTTTGGTGTGCATATGTAAACATATTTTTGTAGATGCATGGCTAAAAAGAAGAAACTTTTAACTTTTTAGCTGAGATTTATTTCACCACGGTAATCATAACTTGTGCAAGAGAGATACGATGATCAATTGACGTCTGTTTATATCGTGATACAAAAGTTAAAGTGCTAGAAATTTTTTCCCTTCAGCGATTTTACTATGGGATTTCGATAGGGATTTTTTTCCACATGTCAGATTGGGCAAGGGAATATAAGATATAATTTTAAAAAGATGTTCAGGTGTAATAGAATTTTATCCTTTTGCTTCTAAAGGGAGTACGACGGAATAAACAATTTTGTTAAGCACGTATTAGAAGTAATCGAATAAAAAAAAGTGGGAATTAGATCAGGAAATAAGAGAGCATTTTACAATGAAGTTAAAAAGGGGTAAATTAAGATAAAAATTATGAAATTAATTAATATTGAAATAACATTACATATATGCGAGGATTTTCTCTGGAATCTGGCTGCATATAATTGGGCATGAAAGAAACATGGAGTTTATGAACGTTTTTAAGATATTAAACTTAACAGTATCGCACGAAATCAACTTAAAAACTGTTTGGCTAAGACTCTTAATAGTCTTTTTAAATGTGCTGATTGGGATCTTCAGGAAAAAAGAATTTCTTCTAATGTTGAAAAATCAAAATTAATGTAGTTCATCAAATTCATTTAATGATCGATAAATGATTTTCGGAATGGCGCTTATTAAAAAAATTGAGAAATTTTGACCGGCGATATTAATTTGTTAATCACAAGTAAGATTATGATTGCATCATAGATTTTCTCTATAAGTTGAATGTTTCAAACATTTCAAAGGAAATAGAATCTATGTCCTTTTCTTGGTGGCAGGAATGTGGATGAGTATTATCATGTAGTCCAAATATATTTCGTAGGGCCGGTGTTATAACCACCCGGGTAATTATACTTGTTGCTATTTCGTGCCTTTTTTTATGCATAGAATAAAAAATAAAACGGAAAAAATATCCCTAGAGTTACTTGGTACTTGCTATTTTGATAAATTTGATATATATTTTGAAACGAGATTTTCTGGCAGCAATAATTGATATCTTCAACTGTAATTAT